>PVHP010047384.1:0-12955 GCA_004024765.1 Zapus hudsonius
CACGTGTTAGGACAGGAGTTTATTTCCTCAGCATCCATGTACATTAAACACTAGGCAGGATTTGAAGCCCACCTGAAATGCCAGAGTTCAGGATGTAGGAACGTGTGATCCCAGAGACAACCTGGGTAACAAGCCAAGCCAAATTAGGGTGCTCTGGATTCAAGTGAGAGAATGTGCCTCAGGAAATGAAAGCAGAGAACAACTGAGGAATGTCAACCTCTGGCCTCCACACACATGCACACACATATGAACAAACATATGCAGACATGCATACCACCACATACACATGTGAAAGAAAAATGAGTATGAGGAACTTTCTGACTTTACCTTTGACCAAAGATTAACAGGCATTTTCCCAATTACATCAACATTCCTAGTTTTATTTTCAATTTTTCCTGCTGCAAGTATGTCTGATATTGTTTTTGTTTCCTTTACATAATTTTCACAAAGGTGGTATAATAAAGTACTCTTTAGAGGTGCTGTATGGTGGATAACTCTTAGAAATTATTTATATGTGTGGCTCTGTGGCGCAATGGATAGCACATTGGGCTTCTAGTTGACTCGATGAGAAATTATTTCTATTAAAGAAACTTATTGTGGATCTAGTATCTTCAATTAACTAGAAAAGAAAATGACTGATTATGAAAAACTATATTTGAAAAGTACTTACTGTCATAGTAGTTGTAAGACAGAGGAGAAATTAACTATGATCTGTTTGTGCCTTATAGCTATGCCAGTCAGAAATTTCTGTTGAATTTCAAAAGGAGCGATTATAGTTTTAAATATTTATATGCCTCACACGTTCTCTCTTTAATTGTTATAATAATTTTCTAGGAACTTTGCTAGTAGTCAGTGAAATTTGATTTGTTAACAATATTGTGTAACTGGGAGAATCTACTTCGAGTGGTAGAAAAAAGAAACTTTAGCAAGAATATTCAGACTTGCCCGTCAAGGTCTTCCATTTGTTCAATCTAGCTTTGTTTTCTAGTCATAATATTCTATTCTTCCCAGTGGTAGAAACAAACACCACTGTATGCTTAACACTGCATTTGATTTTGCTCCCAGACATACAGAAAGACTGCATTTTGATATCTTCTGATATAGAGAACATTCCCTACATCAAGTTCTGGTTGATGGAATGTGCTCAGAAATGATGTATGTGGCCTTCAAATAAGTCTTCTGGAACATTTTGTGTCATATCTATTATACCTCAATCATTAGCTTGTAAGACTACCAAACTCCTGGTAGAAACCATTGAAAAGGTTATCAAAATGGAAGGATTCCTGAGAATACACACAGTGCTGCTTATGGCACTTTTGAAACTGAGATGCTAAAGTACAAATCATCTTTCAGTTTTTAATCAAAACCTCACACTCTGCATATAAACTGGACTCCATATTGTTAAAATGGCCTATCACATTCATTCAAAATCCATCTTTCTCTTATGACACTTGTAGGAGTTACATTCACCAACATGTCTACTTTTTAAGATACTGTACATAAGCCAGGCGTGGTGGTGCATGCCTTTAATCCCAGCACTCGGGAGGCAAAGGTAGGAGGATTGCCGTGAGTTCAAGGCCACCCTGAGACTACATAGTGAATTCCAGGTCAGCCTGGGCTAGAGCAAGACCCTACCTTGAAAAACAAAAATTAAAAAAAAAAAAGATACTGTACATAGTTCAGCACCAAAACGAAATACTATTTCCCCATCAGTTCTGTTGTAGTTACTATCTCATTGTTGGGACAAAGCACCCAACCAAAAGTAGATTATGGGGAAACACTGTTTATTTTAGATTACAGTCTCGAGGGGAATATCCATGATAGCTGGGGAAAACAGTATGAGCAGACACTGGATATCAGCTTTGCCACAGTTTTGCCACAGCTTTTGAAACAGCAGCAGGATGTAAGCCGAAACTCTAGCAAAGGGGAAGTGGCTGTAACACTACTAAGCCTGAACCCAAGAACATATCTCCTTCAGCAAGGCTCTAACTCCCAAACCGCCATCAACTGGAATCCAAGTATTTAAAACACATGAGTTTATGAGAAACACCTAATTCAAACAGCACAGTACATCCTTGGCCCACCTAAAATGATGACCATACATAATATAAATGTAAATGCATATAGCACAACTTAAAAGTCACCAAAGTTTTTATTTTTTTAATCCCAATACTTTTGAAATATGCCCATAATACAAGATCAAGTACAAGTTGTAAACCAAAAACACATAATATTATGGAAAAAAAAATCATGCTGCAAAAGATGGCATTGCATCCTTAGAACAATGTAACTCAGAGCCTTAGAATCATATGTATAGCTAATGTAAAGATACTTAAGGACACCTGTCTCTTTAAATGCCCTCACTTGTATTATCTCTTATCTCTGCTTAATAAACCTAATAGTTTTGCCTCTCAAAAAAAAAGATGGCATTGCATGAAAAGATTGAACCAATGCAAGATCTGAAACAAACAGGGCAAACATCAAATTTTATAGTTCCAAGTCCAAAAATCTCTAACCAGCGTCAAAGTCTGTGGTTCCGATTCTGCTCCTCCATCTTGGCTGCTCACAACCTGGGGAACAACCCACTGTGAGCCTTCAACACTCCTTAGCTATGATTCCAGAGTCCTGACATCTCAAAAAATTCCTGGAGTCTTCACTAAAACCTATGGTTTATTCACTCCATGTCCCCCTTGGCCTCTATTAAGGAACTCGTTCCATATCACTTAGGAGCCATCTCCAAGACACAAACTGTGCTCAAAATCTAACCCTTTCTTTCTTGCATTTGTTATACTTCATAGAACCAGGTAGGCTACCAAATTTGTTAACCCATGAGGGAATAAATCCAGCTTTGAAGAGTAGGAAAGCGCCTTCAGCATTCCAGTCCCTCCTTTCTTTCAAAAGGGAACATTCCTTCTGCTATCCCAATCTCAGTGGTGCTAATCTCTCAAACAATTGCTACTGACCTGGGACTACTGTCTCCTGCCAAACACAACCCTGAAAAAGTTTTCAGGATATGGAAATAATATAGTAAGCTTCTCAAACTGCCTTTTGCACAGTATGAATAAAGATTTTTTTTCTTTCTCTTATAAGCCAACCCTCCACAATCCACAGTTCTTTCTGCACTCAGGTCCCTCAAACTGACAAGAATCCATCAAACTTACTTACAGCGCTGTAAGGCATCTCTTAGACCATGGTTTCAAATCCTCCTACATTCCTCTAGCAAATCAGGTCCAAAATGTCAAAAGCCATGCAGTCAGGTTTCTACCAGTACTGACCCCATTCCCCTGGTACCAATTTGCTGTTTTGTTACATTCCCATTGCCAGGATAGAGCACCTGACCAAAAGTAGCTGATGGGAGGAAAGTTGTTTATTTTGGCTTATAATCTTGGGGAGAAGGTCCATGATGGCAGGGGTGAGCATTGCAAGAGCAGAGGCTGGACATTACCTCAGCCACGGCAGGTGGAAACAGCAGCAGGAGAGTGAGAAGAACTCTAGTAAATAGGAGCTATATCACCTTCCCTAATAACATATCTCCTCCATCAAGGTTCTGTCTTCCAAATTTCTATAACTTGTACCCACATATTCAAATCACATGAGTTTATGGGGGACACACAATTCAAACCATCACAGGCTCTTTCTCTACTATCTCCAACAAGGCAAAATATCACTTCACAGAGCTCAAATTTCTCTCTTGTGTGCTTCCTTATACATATTCTTGTAGATTGTAAATTTGTACAAATATATTACTCAATGAGGTGCTATTCATTTTGCATTTATCTGGTATATAATAAATTCCAAAATGCAAATATTTGGTAAATTAGCAAACTGTATATTTTTACTTAAGATTTGATAAAATCCACAGTGTTATGATTTTAGACATATTAAGCAAATTTATTATGCTTAGGCTACTGTATAATTGGTGTAGTGGTTTGATCCAGGTGTCCACCATAAACAATGGGTTCTCAATGCTTGATCCCAAGCTGATGGCTGTTTTGGAATTGGAACCTTATTGGAGCTGTATTGGTGGTAGGTTTATGGGGGGTCATTAACCAGCTTCCCCTTGCCTGTGTTTGGCACAGCTTCCTGCCACTGTTTGTAGTGCTATGGTGAAGGTGATGTCCACCCTCTGCTCATGCCATTATTTTCTCTGCCATGATGGAACTTCCCTTCAAGTCCAAAAAACAAAATAAACCCTTTCCTCCCATCAGATACTTTCTGTCAGGTTCTTTTTGTAAGCAGCAACCAGAAAGGTTGACTACAAGATTGGATTTATATTATGTAGTTTATTAAAATCTCTTTGAAAGTTTCTTCTTATAATATGACAAATAAAGCAGAAATTGACCTAGCAGAGTACTTCACCGTAAAAGGGAAAATACGAATACTAATTCATCTCAGATGAGTATGACCATCAGCCTTTATTGGGAAATCTGGAACCAGCCATGGACACACATAAAATGTGTGATCTTTGTATGGATGTTTATATCTCTCAAACTTTATATGTGAAATGTTAACCCCCAAAGTGATGATGTTAGAAGACATTATTTTGGAAAGTAACATGGTCACAATGATGGAGATCTCACAATGAAATTTATGCCTTTGTAAATGAGACTCAAGAAAGGTCCTCAATTGATCCCTTCCACCATGAGATCACATTCTAAAATGTTGTTACTTTACAGCCTGGGAGAGTATCCTTGCCAGCATCCAAACATGCTGGTGCCCTGATCTCAAACTGACCCTCTAGAACTATGAGGAACCAATTTCTACCTTTCATATGCCACTTAGGTTGTGCTTTTTGTAATAGCCCTAACAGCCTAAGGTAAGAATACTGAGTAATCCAATCTCTGGCAAGCACCCTGGGAGGGTAAAGCAATAGATTCCAAAATGCGGGATGAGAATAACTTTTAGGATAGAAAATGTTCTATTCTTAGGCTTTTAAAAATATGCTTTTTTTTGGGGGGGGGACTCTTTTTAGTAACTCCTTGGAGTTGCCCTTAGATTCTTCTTCTAAAACACTTTAACTACAACCCAGGCCCTTACTTCTCACTGACAGCACTTCAAAATAGACTCATGTACATATCTGACCCATGCTCATGTGAGAAATGCTTTGCATCTATTATTCAGTGAATTAGTAATTTCACTTGTTTTTCCTCCTGGATAATTTTTCCCTTTGATTAACTCAATTCTATTTCTCTACTATATTCATCTGGAGGAAGATACCACTTTCTAATTGACCTCTCCATGTGAAAAGATACACTTAAATGAATGGATGGAATTGGCCTTTACAACAGGAGAAACTAGTCTCATAACTAACATAAATGGTCCCGGACCTCGTATTCTCTACTCCCAGTCCCAAATGCAGGTGCAAAGCAAATGTGACATCAGAGTGGGCCTGGGTATGTACATTGTGTGTGTGGCATAAAACATCAGCATGCAACCCTGCTTTCCTCTAGATATCAGCTCTGTTCAATGTCACTGGGAAACCCTAACAATATATTCAATAGGTGACACATTACTTTAGATGTATATTTTCCAAAAATGGTTTACATGGAATAATTTATTCTATGGAAGAGAATTTCATATGTCAAAGAAAAGAAATTTGAAGTGGGCAAAAAGTTTTTTTCTTAGAATTCTGCTTTTAGAAATCAGACTGATTGTTAATGCAGATATTAGCCATTGGATGCACTGTGAAAATGCCTCTTGGTATAGTTTCATCATTGTGTGAATAAGTTACAATGGCGACCTGAGTTAAGTCAAAGAAAACAGATGTCTCCCCTTCATAGATACTATATGTTAAGTAGATGGTATGAAGGTAGAAGTGAAGCTGTGTAGGATAATAAGTGTCTAATAGGAGGTAGAAGAGAGGATAAAGGCCTGTATGTACTGGAACCTGGTTAAAGTACATACATACTTGTAAAAACTGGTGCCATTTAAATTCAGTACCATATACAATGAATGTATGCTAATACAAGGAAAGTATATAAATACCCAGATAAATCACAGGAAAAGGAAATTGCTCAATATCAATTTCTGGTATTTTTCCTAAAGTATTGGATAATCTGTCTTCCTAAATATCACTAGTTTTAATAATACTAAACTGGAAAAACCTGTGGCTTCCTTCAACAGTAAAAGAGGTCATAGCCTGAAGTATATTCACACAGTGGAATCCTGTGAAATAAGAGTAAATGCAATACACTCATAGAAAATCACACATGAAACAACCAATATTGATTGAAAAAGGCAGCCACCAAAGTATACTTTCTATAAGATCCCATGTATTAAATTAAACTTCCCTAACCAAACCTATCTTGCCAGAAGTTTCATGTAATGCTTACAGTTGGAGGACTGGAGGTTCAGTGAAGAAGAAAGGGAATTGGGGGGGGGGGTAGTTATATTCTGTTTATGGATCTGGGCATGATTATAGGATTATGTTATTTTTTGAAAAGCTCATCAATATATGCACTTAGGATTGTAAATTTGTCATCCTGTTTATAATATTCTCCAATATTTTTAAGAGTATAAAAGCAAAATAATGTATACAAAATGATTAACACAGGGCCATTGTAAAATAAGGGGTAAATAAGCATTTGATTGAAAAACCGGGGTCAAGGTCAGGGATAGAGTTGGCACTGACCAGCATGTCTAACAGAGTCAGGATTCCTGAAGAGTTTCAATGTCTGTACTATGGTGTCTCCTGTTGATTTATATCCTGGCTCAACAACTTCTTTTCCTTCAAGAAGAAGAACAGGGAGGATTGCTTTTTACTAACTTAGACTGAAACATTACACAGAAAAATTAAACTCTTTTCTGAGCTATAGGAAAGATGAGAGGCTGAATTTGATTTTCTATTCAGTAGTATGGCTATTTTATTTTATTATGTGTTAATAGAATACAATTGCTAGAGTCATTTTAGGTTTGCAGAAAAACTGACCACAATGTAGAACATTGTCCTGTCGTTTTTGAACTTTCTAGACGTATAATCAGAAGCATGAGGAAACTCTTCTCCTGTCTTGAGTTTGACACCTGACCACACAAGCTTCTAAAGGCACATTTCATGAAATTGTGGGAATTGGCCCAAAACTGTATTCTGAAGAATTTTTAATCCCCCTAGAGAGTCCATCGATAGGCTCTTGCTTGCAAGGAGTTATTTTCCTATTCAGTGCTCCCAGTAGGCTCCACTAGCAGTTTCTACTTCCAGAGAACTGGGATTTCTGTTTTCACCTGCCTTTCTGTGATTGCTATAAGAAGACGGCTGTTGGTTTTCCACTTGTTCAACATTTTGATCCTTATTACATGAACCCCAAATTCCACATTGGAAATTGCTGTGGGGTTTTTTCTTGTATCAATATGTATGTGGTGTGCATATATATATGCATTTCATACATGTGTGAATGCATGTGTGTGGGTATTGTGTGTAGACATACATGCAGATGTCTATGTTGGGTGTCTTCATTGATTATTCTCCACCTTATTTATTGTGACAGGGTCTCTCACTGAACCAAAGTTCACCAATTTGGCTAGTACAACTAGTATACCTGCCCTGATATAGGAAACAATTGGCAAAATGAGTTCTACAACTTTGACCTAGTTGAGCACAGGATGTTTATATTAGCATATGTGTAGATTTCTTAGCAGATGTATACTCAAGTTTTTTTTTTGTAAAGATCAGGATATGACAAGATTATCACAAGATCTATATTTAACTGCCTATGCTTTATTTACTTCAATCTAAATCCTTCTCACATGGAAAAAAATCAATTATCACAACTTCCAAAAGGGGGGAAAACATCATAAATCTTATTTTTATTTATTGGGGAAAAAACTAGAACTAAAGTATTTTTTTCTTATTATCACCTTTTGTTTATGAATTCAAAATAGAAATAAGGTCATGATACAGGAAAAAATAAAGAGGTGGAGAAATGCTTTTTAATTTGTCAGGTTTTGTGTAGACTGTGAAATCTTCAAAGACATAGATTATGTTTAATTCATTTTTAGATCCCCTGCCTGGTCCAGCCATAGCAGATAAAAGGTTGTCAATGCATGCTTGTTAGTGTAATCATCGCGTTTGTACACTTCCCCTGATGGTATTGAGGGCAAACGCTGTAACTGATTTATGTTCTATTTACATGTAGCAGCCAGATGAATGCATTATGTAAAAGTTTAAACTTATTACGACCCAGGTTAAACATATCTTCTATCTCCTCTAACCCTTTTCCCATTAGCACTTTCTTTCTTTCTTTCTTTATATATATATATATATATATATATATATATATATATATATATATATGATGCAGAGAGAATAGAATTGAAAACACAGGCTCCAGAATGAAATGGGAATCAAATTCCAACTGTCATTTACCATCTATGTGACCTTGGCCCCATGCAGACCGTTTCTATGTCTCTATTTCTCAATCTGAGAATCTGCAATTATACTAATAGGGTTTACCTTTTATCCAATTCGATATACTTTTGAGATATATTACTTATCATTTGCCTGGTATATAAAAGTACACATTACAAATTACTTTCCTGGGTGGTGATGTGTGTCTGTATTCCTAGCACTGAAAAGAGATGCTGAGGAATAACAAGTTTGAGGACAGTCTAGACTATGTAGTAAGAACCTTTCTTGAAAACAAAACTAGCTAGAGACGTAGTTCAGTGCGAGAGGGCCTGCCTATGCCTAGAAGACCTTCAATTCCTGGCAGTGGAAAGAAATGAGCTATTAAATAGTTCCACTATGTTACAATGCTCTCAAATCCATCAGTCAACAAAGAATCAAGTGTGAGGCATGGCGTTTATTGTTAGTTTAACTCCTCCACGTACTAAAGAAACTCGAAATTCAGTTACTCACCAAAAAAGGGCATTTTGTGATTATAGAAAAATAGTAAGAAATGATAACAAAAAATAGACATACTCAATTTGGAATAAAGATCAAGGAGCTATGTGCACAGAGAGATATGAATGAATATTAAGTTCTGTCCAATAAGTTTTCTTCATTAATTAAAATGATCACACCTTACTATAGTTATGAAATAATAAATCATTGAATTTTGATGTTTTGCCACCATAAATTCCCAGAATAAATCTTTGTCAAAACATATCATATACATGAGTAGATAGTATATATATGTACTATATGTATATATGTATGTATGCATACACATATGTATTTATAGAATATATATGAATATATATATATACACTTTCCCTGTACATACAATCAAATGAATATATGTATGGTTTGATCAGTTAAAAGTCTAACAAGTTTTTGATGGAAGTAAATCTGTTTTCTTTCTGATAATACTTTTAAGTGATTGTGTACTGGGAAATTTTCTTTCCTTTTCTGTTTAATTGAAGATTTTGTATGGATTTAATAATTTCTTTCTAGAATATTTGTACAATTCACCAGTGAAGTCATCTGGTTCCATGTCTCTCTTGGAAAGATGCTAAAGTCCAAATTCCCTTTATTTGTGTCCTACAGCGTGTTTCCATTATTATAATCACATATAAACCTTGGTGGGTCGGTTCTGTTAATTAATTTTCTCATTTTATCTAAATTTAATCTGAATTTATTGACATGAAATTATTATGTCCAAAAATGAGTAAATATATATAACTTTTTAAATGCTTCAAATTTGTATTTCCTTTTTGTAAAATTGAGCGTCTTTAACCTTTATCCTTTTTTACTGATCTTGTTAAAGAAACATTTTGTTTCACTTTTCCACTTACTTATTTTTAAAAATTTCTTTCCTTGTATTCTTCTCTCATTGGGTTTAATCTGCTGTTCTTTTTTTTTTTTTAGATTTTCAGGATATATATTTTATTTTTGTGCTCTGTAGAACTTTATGCCTTGGTCAGTGTTTGCATAATGTGTCAGTTAGGTCCTTGATTTGAGATCTTCTTTCCCTGTATAATATTTAGTTATACACATGTGCCTCTGTGTACCACCTGTGCTCTAGCCCCAAGTTATTTAATGCTCTATTTCCTTTTTTTTTTCTGTTTAAAATACACATGTTTTCTTCTTTACTTATATATTATCTAAAGATAGTTTACTTCATTTCCAAACATTTGGGGAATTAGTTGTAGATGCCTAATTTAATTTTATTATGGCTACAGCACATACTTATATGTTGGAATTACATTATATTTGTTGCAACTTTCTTTATCCAAGGCCCCTTTATGTAGAAGCTTCTTTACATAGCCTATTGAATATAAGCTATTCTTTTTCTAAAAGTTCTGTGGACGCTTTAAATATTTTATATCCAGATACTGTTTTGGAAGACGATTCTAAAGATCTTCATTCTATTTAGTGGCTTGACAATGTTGTTCAGGTCTTCCATACATTTCCTGATTTTACCGTCTATGACATTCATTTATTATCAAGAGATTTTTATAGTCACTAAATATAATAGAAAACTTGTCCCTTTCTCTTGTCCTATCACTTTTTGCTTTATATGTGGAAAGTTCTGTTATTATTCAAAAGTGTGTATTTTAACTAATCAGACTTATGCGTATTTTTCTACTGTCCTTTCCCATATTTCATTCTCTCTCTCTCTCTCTCTCTCTCTCTCTCTCTCTCTCTCTCTCTCTCTCTCTCTCTCTCTCTCTCTCCTTCCCTCCTCTGTTCATGTATGGGAGTGTAGGGGCATGCATGCCATGGGCATGTGAGGAGGTCACTGGACAACCTTGAGTGTCTGCCTTCGCTTTCACCTTGTTTGAGGCAGGATCTTCAGTGCTTTAAACAGCAGGCTAACCGGCCTTGAGCTTCTGGGATTCTCTTGTCTCTGCCTCCCTTCTCCTCATAGGAGTGCTAGGATAACAGACACTGGCCACTGTGTGGCTTTAAATGGATTCCAGGAAACCAAACTTAGATTGTCATGCACGCTGCACGTGTTTTACCCACTAAGCCATCTTCCCAGATCTACACTTTTGTTTTAAATTTATTTGAAGTTTTCTCTTTTTAATGGATTTCTTATAGCCAGTATATAGTTGTAATTTGAAATTTGATTCACGAATCTCGATCTTTTCCTTGGCAGTTATATCATTAGCGATTTTAATTAGTTGAATTATCATCTTGTTATCTATTTGCCATTGTTTCCCCATCAGTCTTTGGAACTCTTTTCAGACACTTTAAATATCTAATTTTCTGGAGAAATTGTGAATCTGTGTTTGGATTTGTCATTACTTTCTCAAGGCAGAAACTTAGATTATTGATTTGATTATTGATTTTCTTTCCTAAAACATGCAGTTGGTGGTATAAACATACCTTTAAGTATTGAATTTTAGTACATTATGTAAATTTAACAGGTTTCATTTTTAATTTTATTTGATTCAAAATATTCTGCAGTTTTTCTTGAAAGAAATTTGGAATTTATTAGCTATCTTTTTTGTTGATTTTAGCTTTATGACATTATGATTTGAAAGAACTTTTATGATTCTGTTCTTTAAAGCGCCTTATGTTATGTTTTATGACATAGTATGGGCCCATTCTACTAATGCCTGAAGTGTTCCATAAATGTCAATTATCTCCTGCTGATTTATGTTGCTATTGAATCCTACCATGTCTTTCTTATTTATTTATATATTTTTTTGTGCATTGCACTTGTCAAATACTGAGGCTATTGAGATTTCTCAATAAATGAGTGTGTTCATCTAGGTCTTTCATAGTTCTCTCAGCTTTTACCTTCCATTTTATGACAAGGTTATCAAATGTGTGCACCTTAAAGAGTGAGCATCCGTATCTCATTCCTGTTTTTAAAGGAAATATCTCAGCTTCTCTCCATATAATATCAAATTGCCTGTGGTTTTGTCATGGATTGTCTGTGTTACTTTGGTCTGTTCCATCTATCTCTATTTTTTTTCATGACTTGTTGGACTTTGTTGAAATCCATTTCTGCATTGGAACACTCATGGGATTTCTATCTTTAAATTTATTCATGTGATGTATTACATTTATTGATTAATTTATACTGAATCAAGTTTGAGTTCCTGCTAAGGAAACCAACCTGCTCATGATGGATAATCTTCTTGATGTCTTTTTAGATTCTGTTTACAATAATCTTCTTGAGAATTTTTCTATATATGTTCATCAGGCCTGTAGCTTTCTCTTTTAGTTATATCTTTATCTGGTTTAAGGATCAGACTGGTGCTAGCTTTGTAGAATGAATTTGGAAATGTTCCTTCCTTTTCTGTATTGTGGAATATTTTGAGAAGAGTTGAGATTAGGTCTTCTTCCAAAATTTGAGAGAATTTTGCCATGAACTATCTGGACATAGGCTTTTCTTTGTGAGGAGGCTTTAAAAATTATTTGCAAGCAGCAAGAGAGAGAGAGAGAGAGAGAGAGAGAGAGAGAGAGAGAGAGAGAGAGAGATTATTGGCAGGTACTAGGGCCTCTAGCTGCTGCAAACCAGCCCCAGATGCATGCACCACTTTGTGCATCTGGCTTATGTGGGTAATGGGGAACTGGACCTTGAACCCAGGTCCTTAGGCACTGGAGACGAGTGCCTTAACTGCTCCATCATCTCTCCAGGCCAGTGAAGAGGCTTTTCATTACACGATTAATCTTATTGCTTGTAATCGGCTTAAGTTACTGATGTCATATATTATTAATTTTGGGAGGTTATATATGTTCATATTTTTTTCCATTTCTTCTAGATATTGTAGATTTTGGAGTATACATTTTATAAATATTTTCTAATGGTGGTTTGGATTTCATTGAGTTCTGTTGTAATTATTTCCATTGTGTCTCTAACTTTGTTAATTCGGATTTACTTCTTTACCATCTTCATTTTGTTAGCTTGGCTAAGGGTTTATCAATCTTATCATTTTCTGAAAGGACCAACACTTCTTCATTTGATTAATTCTGGATATTTTCATTATTTTCTGCCCTAATTTTTGATATTTCTTTTTATTTGCTTGGTTCGGAGTTGCTTTGTGATTTTCTTTTTTTTTTTTT
>PVHP010047385.1:0-12932 GCA_004024765.1 Zapus hudsonius
TGTGTGTAGCATGCATTCAGGTGCGCATCGAGTCCAGAGGTCAATAGTGCACTGCAGGTACAAGCAGAAGTCTTCCTCAATCACTCCCCACTTTATTGAGACAGGTCTCTCACTGAACCCAGAGATCACTGATTTAGCTAGCTTTCCCAGTATCCTCCTGTCTCCCCCTCCTAAGAAATGGGATTACAGGAACACACTGCCATGCATGACATCTTCTGTGGGGTCTGGGAATCCCTACCTGTCTTCACACTTGCATAGAAAATGCTAAGCTGACTGGGCCATTGCCCAGCTCCCAGTCCTATCCTCACTTGCTGAGGCTGTATAATCTCTTATTTTCATTACTTCTTGGTAATCACTGTCACTAGGTAAGTCCCACAACATGCACACAGAACACAGAATAAACGTCATGGCCACATCACAATCAGGGTTATAACAACACTCTACCTTCTATACTACGGATGATCTACGGATGATAATAGATCATCAGTCTACCTCTGACTGCTACCACAAGTTTTTCTAACTCTTTAGATTTTCACAATGCAATTGAATTCAAGGCCCTCAACCACCCCCTGCTCTTTCACACCCATACACGTGTACACACTCACATGTACACAAAATCAGAAAACAGCAAATATCAGAAAGTCCTAACACCACCAATTTGTAAGTTAAATTAGTTCAAATTTGTACCCAAATGAATTCTGGCAATAATTTTGTGAGAGAAACAAACAAAGCTCTGCTTTCTGAGCTTTTCTCAGACTTGAGAAAATTCAGACTCCTGGGCTAGGGTTTGCCTTGGTTCCAATGCACCATTTCACATCAGCTCACCTCCAAGGTCAAGATCACCTTTCTATTTATTTACCTTCCCTCCATCCAACACTGGTGTCAATAGGATGCCCTTCTAAAACACAGACCACCTTTCTGCTGCAAACCTGTAATAGCCCTTACTCTAAGCCTAGAACTTAATCCTAAACTACCTCTCTTGCCTCCTTCTTGATCTCTTTCCCAGGACAGACACTGCAGTTCACTCCTCAGAACCTCTGTGCTAGAGATAATCCCAGACTTTCAGTCCTTCCATAAATAGAATATTCTTTCATTTTGGAATTTCAACATACATATTAACAGTTGTATTAAAATTTTAATTGCATAGCAAAATAATAATGCCCCTCAACTAAAATATTATCTTGCCTCTCTGGTAACATTCATCAGAAGGGAAGTGTAATTTAACATGATGAAGAAATAAAGTGTATCATGTCCTGTGTAGAAGGAACATGTTCTGAATCCAGAAGAATCAATGCTAGTATTCCAGATATTTTTAAAAAGGCTTACGTTCTCTGAACCAAAGGATGTAGAGAAGTCAAGAGCATAGCTGTACCTTGGTCAAATAGAATAGATGTGACAAAGACTAAACTGCATAAACCAGCTCCTGGTCCTGGTTCCCCTGGCCAGAGCTCTGAAGGGGCTTGGGCAAGAACACACGCAAAGAAGTCAGTCATCAGAGTCTAGGCCACACTCTGGCATCTAGATATCTACTTGGAGAATAACAGGGCTTACACTGGGCAGGGCTCGGGCCATGCTTAATGAGATTACCAAGGGGCCAGCTTCAATGTGCAGAATAGAAGATCTGGGTCTAAAATTCCTGGAACTAACTGGGTACCAGGGAAACTCATCTCCTGCTGGCTTAGCTGAAATCAGCATGTTCAAAGTAGAAAGATTCACTCTGTATGTCTAATGACTTAGTCAATAATCACTTGTGAACATGGATAGCTCTCCGCTAGAAAATAACACTTGGAAGGCAGGAGTAATTAATTCATCCTATGTTTCTATACCATGGTCATCATATGGAGAGCCCACACAGAGCAAGTGCTTCTTCCACAATCAATAACCGAACATGAATGAGTAGCCTTCACACCAAAGTACTCACACGAACATGGTCAGCATATGAAGTACTCAGTACTCACACTAACATGGTCAGGTTATGGACCAATGGACACGTGTTTTAAAATCAACTGACAGGACCATGAACGGCCTGGAGGATGGCTGAATATGCAGTAGAACTCACAGCATCCATAGGTGGGAAAACAAGGCTCCAGTCCACCCATCAGAGACCTATAGCTTGGAAATACCAGCAACCACTTATCATATACCAGTGCTCTTGGCTCACAAGGGAAAGTGCAACCATTTTTAGCTCAAATGGTTATTTATCTACCTATCATTGATCTCAATAGCTACTAAAGGCAAGGTTTATAACCACTAGCAAGAAACTGGCACTGAATGTTGCTGCCTGGGGCACATGGCCTCTACTGGCTGGCAAAGGCCCATTACGATAGTAATGAGTATGCCATTTGTCAAGACAATTATGCATGAACTTAGCAGTTGCAGAAATCAGATGAGAGAGGGGCCCAAGGCATATAGATCAGATGCCAGAGAGCTCCCTTAACACTTCAGTCATTTGTCAGAGTGATCTTTTGGTATATAATATCTGAAAAAAATAATATCTAAAAAAATTAAGTCCAAGGGAGAAAAAGTATGAGAGACACAAGTCTGGGCACAGCTACTATCTGCACGTACAATGTCCTCTTCCTTCCCATTCAGAAGAGTCTTCATCAGCATAGCTCGGTGAGAAATGACTACCAATACCAGTCTCTGCTAATAAATACTAAGGTTCCAAGAATGAGAAACGTGAAGATGTTCTTCATCCTGGGAATTTGTTAATGAAAAAATAGTAGACAGTCCATGAGAAAAGTGGCTTGTGATAGAAATAAAAACAAAGGAGAAATACAAATATTGAAAGTTTTTTTTCTTTTTCATTAAGTCCAAGTAACAATACTGTGACAAGAGAAATAGGGCTAAAATATGTCAATGAATGAATGAAAGAGGAAATGACAAAGCCCTTCAAATCAATCTGAGCATTTGCTGATAGGTGCCTGAAGATACCATGGTGATTCACTCCTGTAATCCCAGCACTCAGGAGGCTGAAGTAGGAGAATCACTGTGAGTTTAAAAACAGACTAGGCTACAAAGTAAGTTCCAAGTAAACCTGGGCGAGAGTGAGACCCTGTCTCAAAAACACACAAACAAAAATAAAAGATATAACTATATTTGGAATTGGTATGAACCCTGATTACTCTTTCACTATTTATCACTTCTAATAGTGTCCACTGAAACTAAGCCCATGTTATCAGTACCTATTAGTATCAATGTTTTCTTGAATGTGTTAGAGAAAATATTCCTTTCAGTGAACAAGGCACATACATGCACACACAAATGCAGACACACACACCCCAACATGTACACACACAGCAAGAGCACATGAGAGGAAAAGCAGCAGACAGAGGTCCCATGTCCAAATTCTAAGCCCACCTCACCCACAAAGTTACTGATTCCTCAGCAAAGCAGTAACAAAAGCTGAAAGATGAAATGAGATCGTGCATATGAGCATGGACGAGCATGACTCACACACAACGCTAAGTCCACACACAAGTCTTTCTCCTTCCCACAAATCTCAAGAAAGACCAAAGCTGGAGAGACTGCTAAGTGGTTAAAGGCACTTGCTTGCAAAGCCTGACAGCCAGGGTTCAATACCCAAGTACCCACATAAAGTTACACACACAAAGGGACACATGTTTCGGGAGTTCATTAGCAGAGACAGGAGGCTCTGGCATGACCAATACTCACGCTCTTCTCTAGTAAGTAAGTAAATAAATAAATAAATGAAATATTTTTAAAGATCAAAACATTTTGCCTAGCTTAATTATTAATCAGATCTCTCTTCTTTAATTTCTCTGACATAGTGCCATTAAAATAATTAAAAAGTCAGTAAAGAAGGATGCAAAGACAAATTCGAAAGTAAAATTGTATATTTTCAAGGCTATAGATCCAAGCAAAAGAGTTTGGGTAAAGTTCAAACAATCTAAGAACTATTAAGAGTCATATTTTTACCAGACCTGGCAGCTCATGCCTTGAAGTAGGAGAAACACCTTGTGTTCAAGGCCACCCTGAAACTACATAGTGAATTTCAGGTCAGCCTGGGCTAAGCACACCCTGTTTTGTTGACTAAAAGCACATTGTGTGTCTTTCTGTTCCTTGACACTGAGCCACGCTGGTCTTGACTCTAACGCTGTTCCAGGCAGGCAGCTGCTCTACTTGCACTTTGCGTCAGATCACATCCATCTCAGGCACAATAGCTTGTGCAATATGCCAACAAGTGGTGCTTACAAAGCCTAAGAGTGCATTTGTTTATATATTCCTATCTGACGCCATCACACCTTCCATCCCGGGCAACAGAGACATATCCCATGAAGCACATTAACACTAAGACTGTCTGATGAGCAGAGTTCTCAATGAGCCAACGGATCTCAGCTACTCTCAGTTTATCATCAATCATCAGAATCAGCCCCAAATCTTCCAAAAGGCAAATAAATCTGCTAGCATTCCCAATTCCCCATGCTAGCCACCAGCCTTTCGACGGCTCTGCTCTTTTCTCTCATAACCGCCCACATCTGCCTACTGGTTCTTAGCGCTTCATACATTGGCAGGAAAGCAGTGCCAGCCTAAACTAATGCCACACATTTATGTGGCCCTTTCTTGGAGACACTGGAACCACCGTAGCATTCCAAGGAGAGGATGTGCTATCCTCTTGGCGTGGGAGTGGCTTGATGTTTCTCTGTGCTTCCAGCACCCTGTTCAGGGCTGGCAGGATACCGATGTTACCTCTCAGACCTATGTTCTTGTCCATAAAGTAGTGATCAAAAGTTTTCATTTCAGAATTCAAGCATGGCTAGAAAACACAGTGAGACCCAGCCTCAAATACAAACAAATAAGTAGATAAATAAACTCCAGAGTTTCTGAGAAAACTAGGTGGAATAATGCATCTGCAGTGAATAACAAGTGTATAATACTAACCACAAACATGTCATCATTAGACTCTCCTGGAGACCACAAATGACCTAGGTAATATCAGAGATGACTTGAGAGGAACTGTAAGAGGCCCTGCTCTTCACACTATCAGGCACTCTGTTGGAATAATCCCCACATCTTGATTATGTTCCAGTGATAATCTCACTCTGCTTTTAGACTTAATGTGTGGGGTGTGAGTGTCTGAGAGAGAGAGAGGTGGGGAATATGTGCATGTGCTATGAGTATTTGTACGTGCATATGGGTGTGTGAGCTCGTGTGCATATGTGTTCATGTATGTGGAGGACAACCTCGGTTACTACACTTAGGAACACCATTTACCTCTTTTTGAAATAGTTTCTCTTTCACACATTGGCCTTAGTTTCTAAATAAGGCTCATGTAGTTTGCCAATGAGCCCTAGGGGTTTGCTACCCCCACTCCCAGCACTGGGATTACAGGCACACGTTACCAGGCATGGGTGGGCACTAGGGATCGAGCTCAGGTCACCATGTGTCACGCCAACTCTGAGGGAGTCTGTGTGAGAAATTGCACAGACTGAGGCAGTTGCTTCAAGGAAGTCTGCCCTTTGGAACAGGCTGTGCACTCCAAGTCTTGTGTTCTCGGCTGCTCTCTTATCGCTCTGATCTTCATTATAGCTACTCATGGCTCTAACTCATTGCTTCTTTCTAGTTCATTGAATCCACCTTCATGAAAACAGGGAAAAGACTATGATGATTTGTTTCCCAAGAGAAAATGAAAATAAAGTTTTTCCTTCAGTCACTCCCCCATTATTAAGAGCAATTGAGAGATTGAAAACAGCTAAAGGACTTTTGGGGAGAGTCCTAAATGACTTGCAAGAGAAGAATTACTTATTAAGAGAAAGTATTGAGAAGGAGATTCCTAGAACTGAGAGAGTTATAGGAAAAGACCAAAAAGAAACTGGTAATAAAAGGAAACTCCCTGAGCCCACTGATGATCCATTGCCTTATACAGGGATCTATAAAAAAAGGTGACAGATGGGTTAATATTAAGGAAAAGAGAATATCATGGTATTTACTGCCATTCATGCAGAGGCTCTCTAGATCCAGGCCTCGCTGGCGTCTCCTGTCTGAGACACAGAAGGCTAACATTATAAGACAACTACAACCTGTTAAAGATAGATGGGATAAAAATTATCAGTCAGCTGGATCTTCAAGACCTACTTGGGAATATTTCTGGAGCTGGCTTAAGAATAACTATACTAATCAAATCTTTCAAAAGAAACTTTAAAAACAAATCCTTAATGGCTGAAAACTACATAATGTTTAAATTGAAAAACAAGCACCAAGTCAGGTTTGGCCTGACTAATCAGAGTTTTGCGTCAAAACCATTTATGTGATAACCATCTGTGCTTTTCTATTGTCTATTCTCATGTAGTACCTTGCTGAAATTCTTGGTTTAATCATTCAAAGAAACTGTAACTGCATGTATAAACAAAAAAAATACTATGTTACAATAATCAACTGTATATAATTCTGACAAATGCTCAGTAAAATTGCACTCAGATACACTCTCCTTGAGTCTATGTCTGTTTGTCACTTAGCCGACTCCCTGGCCACTTCTCCAAGGCCCTGTTCCTGCGGTCCCAGCACTCCGGCCGAGCTGGTCTGTGGCAAGCATGCTTGAAAGGCAAGCACTTAACCCAAAGAACTAGCTCCCTGGTACCAAGTAATCTTTTTAATTCAAAAAAACTTAACAAACAAAAAAGGATCACTTTCAGCAGTGAAAGCTGTTTTTGATAAGTGCTCAAATTTCTTCCAATCTGAAACTGTGAGCTGCACAGGAAGTATAAGAAGGGAGATGTTTGACAGTGCTTGTTAGCAAACTCCTTCCTGAAGCAAGATGCTCTGTCTCTCAACATGACAATCTCAGGGGACATGGAGGTGACAAAGTGCACATATGATATGTGAGCCACTTGACTCACTGTGACACAGACCACATAACCTTCCTGCACAACTTCAGAGGAGATCCAACGAGCAAACCAGAAAACCAGATTTTACTTCAGAGACAATGTAGATTCCTGAAGAAGAGCAGTATGTCTAGTAGATTTCAATATGGATACAAAAATAAGTCCAGAAATGGAGATGAAGTAGATACAACATCTGGTCCCTGTACAATGGCCATCCTGACTGCTCACACCTCTCCCCCCTTGTCTTACACAAGAACAGAGTCCAAGACAAGTTATGTAAGAAGAACACACATCCTTCTGCCAGCAGCAACCCCACACTCCACGTCTGTCTCTGCTCACAGTTTCCTGCTCTTATCAAGTCCATCCCCAAACATCTTACACACACACACACACACACACACACACACACACACACACACACACAAATATTCCTTCTCCAAACAAAACAAAACTATATGAGAGCCAGCACACTAGATTTGATGTCTGGGAGCATGAAGAAGAAGGAAGATCAGGTAGCTTGCTGGAAACAACATGGACCATCTAGTGACAGAAGGAAAACTGGGATGATGAGCATCTAGCACAGGGGACTCAAAAGCTCTGTAGAAGCAGGTAAAACCAATTCCTTTTTTATTCCTTTAATGTCCAAGTGGCCCACTCTCACTGGTAACTGTGGAATTACTTATTTGGACGAAAGATATTTATGTAGAGCTTACTTAAAGCTTGAATACTTCTTATTGTGGTCTCAATCACTGTGTCCCCTAAAAATTCATGCTGAAATCAAAATGTATCCAAATGGGCCATCTAGGAACATCACGAATGAGGCTAGAACCCAATAATAGGATCAGAGACCTAAGGTGATTTCCACAATGTGAGGACACAGCATGAGGGTGCCAACCAGAAACAGCCCTCACCAGACACCTAACCACACTTTCTTCAGAGGAGAAAGTAAAGGTGGGAATGCAGGCTACTGCAGCTGGCACAGAGTCTTAGCTCCATGTCACACTGGGGAAAGGCTACTGAGGTGATGAAGTCAGCTACAAATTGTAAGCAGCTACACGGCGGCATGCTGCAGAGGCTGAGAAAGAGCCTCTGTGTCACCACTCCCTGCCCCCAGTGAACCCTGCATCTGTCCCATCACAATCTCTCGACCAGCATCAGTGCAGGTTGGCTGGGAGGTGGTCAGGAGTGGCTCCTGTGGTTCATGCTGACCCAGGGATCCCTCGGGGTTTCTTATGAATTGACTCACTGGGTTTGAACAACAGAAGTTTTTACGTAGGGCATAAAGAGATGAGCATACACCCAAAAGACAGGGAACCATGGCCATGGAACAGCAAGTGACTCCCAGGCTCCCCAAGTCCATCTCAGAGCTCCTGCACCCTGAGGCCCTGCCATCTTCAGAACAGGATTGCACAGAATATGGGCAACTTGTCTGCCAGAGGTAGATTCACTGCTACAGCCAAAGCTTGTAACTGCTGTGCGAGTCAGCCCTCAAGCACATTGTTTGAGGTCTTTATAGACAAACGTGCTTCCAGAGGCCATCCTGCAGATGTCACATCAGGGAGAACCTGTCTCCAGCCTCTGTCTCCCATGTAGCCATGGTGTGCAATGGTACACCTTTCCTCACTAACACAGGGGCAGCATTTCCGTGATCTGAGTCACGTGGATCAGTTTCATGGTGCTCACTAGGGCACTTCATGATCTGGGCTTCGAGATGGCCTACACAGCTGCCTCAGCCTGCAGGGATAAACATGTGCCAGACCAACTTTATCTTGTATCAGCTGCCCTGCTGCCAACAGTCGTCAACAGCCAGCATGGGTCTCATCCTCAGCAGATTAGGTCAGGAGCCATGCTGCACATGACCCTGGCCTGTGCATGTGGGTTCTAGATCACAGCTCTTTATACCCAAGTAAAAGTTCCTGGCACTGGAGAGTTGTCTCTCTACCACCCTAACACACAAACACAGAAAACTTTGAGGAAAAATTATAAGGAAAAACATGGGGGCTGGCGAGATGGCTCAGTGGTTAAGGCACTTGCCTCCAGTGCCTAGGGCCCTGGGTTCAATTCCCCAGGATCCACATAAGCCAGACCCACAAGGTGGTGGTACTGGTGCTCCCCCCCCCCTCTGCTTGAAAATGAATAAATAAAAAAATTTTTTTAAAAACATGGAAAGATGGAAATAAATTTTAATAAAGAATAAAGGTTAAAAGAAAAAATGGAAAAAAGAAACACCTGAAGAAAAAAGGAAAAGAAAAATGAACATCAGAGGGGGAAAAAAGGAAAAGATAATTAGGAAACAAAATAATAAAACTATTGAAGAAAATAGCACGAATAATAGCAAAAGAAAAAATAACAAAAAAGACAAAAAGCCAGAGATTAAAAAGGCTAACCTGGGATTAAATCCATCAGATCATCAAAATTCAGTTTCCTGGGTGAAAACAACCAAATATGGAAACTGAGCAAGGACTTGCAAGCGCTGGGATCCCAGAAGTGTTCTACAGAGGCCCTAGAAGAAATAGACTCAACAAGCTCAGCAAAAATCCGCTGATTTATCAGCTTTGGACTCAAAGATCCACCAAAAATGTAAGGAGGGAGAGAAACAGGAATGATGGAAAGAAAGACAGGAAAGTAGAAAGGAACAAAGAGGAAACGAGGGCCCCAAAGGTCTTAGTTATTTGGGTTATAGCAATCAATATTTACCTTCTTAGAAATTAAAACCCATAGGATAGGATAGAAATGCCTTCATTTCTAGACTGTAAAGCTGTAATTATGTTCAGCTTTCTGAAGGTCTATTTTAAAAGTCTGAATTAGTTCCAAATGATGCCAGAACTTACCAGGCACGGTGGGACTACAGGAAAAATATTTCCTCTACCAAGAGTTAAGTGCGTTACTTTGACTACTGTTGAAGGGAATAAAGCTTTCACATTCTGTTCAGCTTTGCCTTGCTTCTTTGGAGTGGATTTCTTCCTTCCCAGAAAACTAGCTAAGACCATGTCAATTACCTCCAAGCGCAGAGGCTGCAGATGCCTATCCATCAGGCCTATGTCCATATAGCATGGCCCAGTACCTCCTAGAAGGGACCCTGGAAGCCCCTTCATGCACTCCTTGTCCAACATGCTTCCTCCCCTTTCCTAGATCTGTTTCTGATATCTTTTCATTCTCTCTGAAGAAAGTCTCTAAATATTTATATATACATATAAGGTAGTTTTTAAAATATTGTCATTTATTTATCTGCAATCAGAGAGAGAGAGTCAAAGAGAATATTGGCTTGCCAGGGCCCCCAGCCACTGCAAATGAACTCCAGGCACATGTGCCCCTTTACGTGGGAAGTGGAGAATCAAACTCAGGTTGTTAGGTTTTGCAGGCAAGTGTCTTAACCACTGAGCTATCTCTCCAGCCCCCAAAAAATTTTAAGTAATTTTATTTAGTAATTTGCAAGCAGAGGGAGAAAAAGAGAGAATGGGTGAGCCAGGGCCTCCAGCTGCTGCTAACAGACTCCGGATCCACGTGCCACTTTGTGCATCTGGCTTTCTGTGGGTGCTGGGGAATCAAACTCATTTTTTTAGGCTCTGCAGGCAAGCACCTTAATTGCTGAGCCAACTCTCCAGCCCTCTAAATATTTCTTGACACAGCAGAGTTACTGATGACAAATCCTTCCGTTTTGGTTTGTTCAAGACAGTCTTTGCTTCTTCACTCTTCACAGATAAGGTCTCAGGGTAGAGGATTCCAGGAAGGCAGCTCTGTTCTCTTCTGAGCATGTGGTCTATGAAGAGAAGCCTGACAATAGTCCTTCCCCATGCTCTTCTGACCTCCTCCAAAGCCTTCCATGTCCTTAACTTTTTGTTTTGATGTGATGCCTTTAAACACAGGTAGCACTAGCTGCTCTTTGATTGTATGGTATTCCCTGATGATGCTGGATCTATATCATTTCCTGTTGAGAATTCTGGAGAATTCTTCAAGTCATTTCTTCTGCTCCCCTCTTCTTGAGACAATCACATCGTGCAGATATAGTTCCTTTTGCAGCTGATTTCAGATTCCTCATTCTGTCTGCTCCTCTGTGGGGAGGTTTCTGTGACATCTGCTGAGGCTTGCTGGCCCTTTCCTCAGCCGCGTCTGTCCGGGCTCATTCTTTATGTATTTACAGTGTCTTACTGTTTACCTGCTTTGAGGCAAGCACTTGCTGTGTAGCCCAGGCTGGCTTCCAGCTTCAGCCTCTGGGTGCTGCACACTGACATGCACGGCCATGCCAGCTGCCCTCCACTCTTCTGTACTCCTCCCAGTCTGTGCCCGCATGCCGTTCACTTACCATTGGTGCATGAGCTTTGTGTTGGGCTCCCGCACTGGGGATGGGGATGGGCCAGGCCCTGCGCAAGCCAGGTGAGCAGGGTTGGGCCTTTCATTCTTCTTGTTTAAAGTGTTAGTCTCATAATCAAATCTCGGCCACATTTGAGTCAGAGTCTGTTTACTCTGTCACCAGGCTCTGCTTTTTGCAGGCATGGTGATTTCTTTGCAGAATGTGCTCTATGTTGTATTATTTAAAGGAACTGAAGGAAATGGGTTTTCAGTGTGTTTTATGTTTATCTGGCTAGGATTTAGGCTGTTAGTATTTGTTATAGTTGTCAGAGGCTAAAATCCCCTCCATGGTCCAGGTTTTGGCTCCTTTGTTGGAGTCTATTTTTGTTGGAGTTGATTTTGTGTGTGTGTGTGTGTGTGTGTGTGTGTGTGTGTGTGTGTGTGTGTGTGTGTGTGTGTGTTTTATCTTAAGCTCTCTTTATTACCCTATCTGGCTCTGAGGTGGAGGTGGTGGGTGAAGGGTGAGTTCCCAGACTAGGTTTTAGGTTTAGTAAGCCTGGAGCATGAGTTCACAAACAGGCTTGGGATTTGGTTTCCCCCAGACACAGATAGGGGTGCTCCAGGGATGAAGTTGAGTATTTCTCCCCCATAGGGCAGAGAGCTCAGGTATAACTCAAGTCTATTAGACTTTGCTAAAATATTTTCTTTTGAGGGCAGAACAAAATGTTCTGGGTATATGTATTTCAAAATGGTTATTTTCCCTTCCCACTATGAAAAAACAGAGGTTATTTGTTTGTTTAACAGATCCTGGTGGAATTTGTAGAAGAAAAATTCATGAGCATATAGAAGCTCCCTTAAGAGGACTGGAGAGATGGCTCAGCAGTTAAAGGCATTTGCTTACAAAACCTACAAATCTGAGTTCAATACTCCCCGGCACCCACACAAGGCCATGTGAAGGGTGGCACATGCATCTGTAGTTCCAGTGAGCCTACAGCAATGGGAGGCGGGGCAAGGAGAATCTGAAGCTGGACTCAATGAATTCCACAAGTGAACCGTGGCATAAGCGTGTCCTTACACACACATATGTGATTCCCAAGGCACACTGAGCCTCCCCTGGAACATCAATGACAATTTAACTGAGCCTGCGTGGAAGGCATATCTATTTTGTTCTGGCAAACTAGGATTTCATGTACCCTCCCTGGGCCTCAGCACAATGGTTGTCCAAGTGACCTCAGTCCTCTGATGGTCTGAAGAGTCACTGATTTTCAGTCTCTTCTGCTTTTCCTCTTGAGAGGGCAAGAACACGACTTCCAACCTCTCCATGTGTTATCTCACTCCACTTTCAGCTGATTAATTTGTTGTTTTGTGGCTTTGTTGCCCTCTCCACAGGATGGGTTTGGTTCAAGTGTTTGCACCTAACATGCTATTTCATGATATTAGTTACACTCAACTCATGCAAATGTTTAGAGAAACTGCTAACCCTACCACAGGGCCAGTGAATCTTACCCAGTATATTTGACATTTAAAATCTCTCTGGCTGTTAAAGCTACAACAAACCTTGCTTTATAATTAAGTTCTAAAACCAGATGTCAGCCACCATGAATATGGATCCATTAGTCAGCTGAGACTGCCAGTGAAGCATCTGGAAGCCACCAGCATCCCTCTCCATAATGAAGTCCTGGCATGATGACAGAATGAATGGCTGTGGTATATGCCTCCCTCCCTGTAGCTGAGGTTCTTCTATTGAAGACCTGTAAGATAGCAGGAGGGAAATGACCTCATTTAAATGAAGCAGTTTCC
>PVHP010047386.1:0-12918 GCA_004024765.1 Zapus hudsonius
GAGATGTGACATCTTGTGGATAGATGCCTAGTAGAGGGATAGCTGGGTCCATTGGAAGGATTATGTCCATTCTGCTCAGAAGTCTCCATACTGCTTTCCATAGCGGTTGAACAAGTTTGCAATCCCACCAGCAGTGAATGAGGGTTCCTTTTTCCCCGCATCCTCGCCAGCAACAATTGTTGTTGGTTTTTTTTATGATTGCCATTCTGACAGGGGTAAGGTGGTATCTCATGGTAGTTTTGATTTGCATTTCCCTGATGCTTAAGGATGTTGAGCACTTTCTCAGGTGAGAAAAGGCCATTTGTGTTTCCTCCTCTGTGAATTCTCTGTTGAGATCAGTGCCCCATTTCGTGAGGGGGCAGTTTGCTTTTTTGTTATTAATTTTTTTGAGTTAATACACACTATTTTTCTCACGTGTTTTTCTTTTCCTTCCTTCCTCCTTACTTCCCTTCTTGCCTTTCCTTTCCTTTCCTTTTCCTCCTTCCTTTCTCTCTTTCTTTTTGGTACATGTATGTGGTGTGTGAGTGTTTAAAAGGCTGATGTTGGGTGTCTCCCTCTGTCATTCCTTGCCTGACTGAGGCACTAAGACGAGGGCTCACTGGTTCAGAGTCTAGCTAGCCAGTTTGTTCCCAGGACTCGCCTGTCTCCACCCCCCAAGTTCTGCACTTCCGGGCAGGCCACCATAAATGCACAGCCAGCATTTATGTAGGTGCTGGGGATTTGAACTCAGAGCGCTTTACTGACCGAACCATCTCTCCAGCCCCTCTTCCTTCCTTCCTGATAGACATTGGGAGAAAGAGGACTATCTTTTTGCAGGTAGTCACTTGGGGACATGGGTCCAAAAGAACATAGCTGATGCCCTGCCCTAAAGACAGAAATAGAGATGAAGTCCAGAACTCCTTTGTGCCCCATTCTCCTCCCCATCCTCCCTCTTCTTCCTCCTTCCTCCCATCCCTTCCTCTTCCTCTCCTCTTCTTCCTTCCTTCCTTCCTTCCTTCCTTCCTTCCTTCCTTTCTTTCTTTCTTTCTTTCTTTCTTTCTTTCTTTCTTTCTTTCTTTCTTTCTTTCTTTCTTTCTTTCTTTCTTTCTTTCTTTCTTTCAGTATTTGCCAGCACAACACTGAGCTGAACTCAGTTAACACCTAGAACTCTAGCAGCAAAGGGAACAAGAAAGGTAACCGCACACCTTCAAGACTTTGAAGAAACCCAGACAAGGATGCTTAGCTGCCACAGCAAGCTTCAAGGCTTGAACATGGTGGGTGACTGAGCACACACAGCAGTGTGGGTAATTGGGAGGAAGCATGGTTTCTTAGCACAAATGGTTCTCGACATGTCAAAGTATATTATTAGACTTCCAGTCAGAGAACAGGCAAGGTGACAAAATAGTGGGTTGGTTCAAAGAGAGTTTAGAAATTGCTGATTTGTATCTGGGGAGGATGTTTGCAAAAGCAACTAATTAAGACAAGAGGCAGCCAATAAAGCCAGTGTGGCAGTTGCGTTTAGCATGATCGTTAGAACATCATTTCCCTATCAGCTGGAGTGAGTGGGAGTTGAGGCCAGCGATCTCTGAGGCAGTTTCTGGAGAGGCCAACTGCTCATCAGAAGTAATGAGAAATGCATCCAAGGCACGTTACACTGTGGCTGTTAATTAGTCAGACAAAGCCTCATGGTTTCATGCCCCAGCAGAGCTGGACCAGAGCCCGGCAATTCCGAGGCAGCCAGTGCGTCAAGTGAGGTCACAGGAGAGGTTCCGGAAACCAGAGCCAATTTAGCCTTTCACATGCTCAGGCTCAGGGTCAAAGGTGTTGAGCTTGCACTTCACTCCACCCTGCATTTTGACAGTAGCTAGATTTGGCAACAAGCCCCTGGGCACCAAATTGTGTGCCCCAATCAAATGCAATCCTGAACCCTGATCCCCAGGGTCACTGTTTGTTTGGAGGCAGGGCCTTTAGTGGGCTAATTATCTGGGTGGAGTGGCACACACTCCTGGTACTCAGGACGCTGAAGCCAGAGGATCACCTCAAGTTCAAGGCTAAACTCTGTCTCATAAAGAAAAAGAGAGATAAGTTAAGGCTAAAATAGGTCATGGGGGCAAGGCCCTGGTCCTACAGGATTGAAGTCATAGAAGCTGCAAGCTAGGAAGAGAGCCCTCCCGGGAAACAGCCCAGATGGCACTGTGACCTTCGACCTCTGGCATCCAGAGCTGAGAGAAGTTCTTCAAGCCACCCATTCTGTGGTATCTGCTGTATCAGCCACACTGAATCAGACAAATTAAGTGCTTATTAGTAAGGACCAAGCTGGAGTAAAGTAAGCAATAACAGGAAGGGAAAATATATTTGTAAACCACATACCTGATACGGAATTAACATCCATAATATGTAGAAAACTCCTAAAACTCGAGAGCAATTTGACTAAAAGTTAGCAAAGGATATGAATAGATGTATCTCCAAAGAAGATATACAAATGGCCAATTAGGACATGAAAAAATGCTGCACATCAGTAATCATTAGGAAAATACAAATCAAAACCACAGTGAGACAGGGTCCACTTTTTAGGTTACTCCCCCCCTCCCATATTCTAATAGGCATTGAGTCACCTTCTTGGGGATTTGGTGTGCACCTCTCTAATGATTCATGACACTGAACATCTTTGTCATGAACCACTGGCCATCTGTTTCTCTGTCTTGGTGGCCTGTCAGTCCAGACCTTTACCCCACCTTTTTATTCAAGCGGGCTTGGATTGCTTCAAAGGGGCAGCTCCCGTCATGAGCATGACTCATGACTAGCCATCTTGGGTTCTGATGTCCCTATGGACTCACTCCAGAGGTAACACCAACAAGAGAGCCTGGAGGCAGCCCTGGGCAGGCACTGCCTTAGCTGAACCCTTCTAGAGTGTACCCCCTGACAGGGGCC
The DNA here is from genome assembly GCA_004024765.1 of Zapus hudsonius. Lineage (NCBI taxonomy): Eukaryota > Metazoa > Chordata > Mammalia > Rodentia > Dipodidae > Zapus > Zapus hudsonius. The sequence continues at coordinate 2,911 of PVHP010047386.1, forward strand.
TTGGGAGAACAGACAGCCCCGCACATAGTTTGGACAGGAAATTCATGATCAAGCCCAGAAACTGCTCCCAAGCTAGAGACCGCCTAAAGCTACAATGTCCCAACCCCCACCCCATCTGTCCCTGAGAAGCTCAGCTCAGCTCCCACCTCCTGCCCAGCCAGGCAGCTCCTGTCACCTAGTGTCACCCGCCTGCCAGCCACAGGTCGTCCTGCATCTCACACATTCAAAAGCAACTCTGTTCTTCCATCATGAACATATGTCCACTGTGGCCACCTCTGCATTGTCATTCCTCTAAACCCTGATGGTCACATGTCCTGAGCAGTAGACGGAGCTGGTCTCCGTTCTTGTCCACGAAGAGGCACTGAAGGCTGAGAAGAAGACTGATGTGGTCAGGGAGACCAGGTGAGGGAGGGGTCACCCTGGGATCTGGGTAGCTATAATAAAATGTAGGTTCAGGAAATGCCAATCTGAGCTAGGTGACCTTAGACAAGTCCCCAAGGCTTCCTGTACCTTGTTTTTCTTTTGTGTGAAATTGACCAACATAACAATTTAGGCTGTCTCTGAAGGGAGCCAGGACCAAACAGATAGGGGACATGTGCACAATGGGGAACACAATGCCACAGGTCATGGTGTCTGCACAAGGGGGAGGAAACTCAGGGCGCCGAGATGTCCCACTGGACTCACTGAGCAGACTGTGATAAGAGCCTCGAACATTCTGGTGCCTTCTTCCCATGCCTGTGTTCTCTCACACACAGGTGAATGACTGCTGGCGCTCCTTCTTGCCCAGAGGGACCCCTGCTAGCTGGGGAGCTCTTCTGCTTGCTTTGACTCCTTTCTGATAAACCTTCTACTGTGTGTGGGCTGCAGACAACCAATGAGAGCCAATGGCTAAGGGAGTTTAGTGAACACTGAGTGTCCGGCACTCTAACCCTAAACTAAGCCTGCCCAGAGCGAAGAAAGACTCCATCACTCTCAAGACCCCAACACTATCCGCTGTCTAGAAACTCTCTATGGGTAGTGCCAGCTCTAAGTGGCATTTGGGCTAGCTCAGACCCTAATAAGGACAAAGAAAGGTTGGAGAACAATAGCATCAAATCCCTGAGGTATAGGTGTTTCATAAACCGCAGATCAACAGAGTTGTCAGTCCAAAATAGAGTCATGTTCAAAATAGGAGCCTAAATGTGGCAAGGCCAGGAGTGGAGGGAAAGTCAGGCTCCAGGGGCCTGCCTGACACCCTTGAAGAAGACATCATCTCAGAGGAAGGTGGGTCTCAATGTCCAGTCCCCAGAGATACCTAGATAGCTTTGCTGGGTACCTAAGTAAGCTGACTCTGTCTTCCATTCATAAGGACCCCAGAAGATGGGGACCCGGACCCCACACTGAAGGCAGCCCTTCATCAAAAGGAAGGCTGGTGGACAGCTGCCTGCAGGGGAATCTGGAAGCCAGGAGTTTGGGAGGGAGGAGGGGAGGTAGAGCGAATCTCCAGAGGCCATTTTCACTATGCAATCACCATGTTATCCACAAGGGGGCTTCTGCACCCCATGACTACCTCAGCCCTTAGCGGCCTTCTTCTCCATGGGCTTAGTTAGCCTCCCTGAGCCAGCTCTTACCTGAAGGCTGTAGGTGGTGGCTGTCTGCTTCTCCCCTGCCATCTATATTAGCTAAGTTCTTCTGTTAAGAAAAGCCCTTGGGCACTGGGGGAGATAGCCCAGACCCACATTCAAAAAGCCAAGCTGTGGTGTGGTGGTGTGCACTTCTAATCCCAGTGCTGGGGAGGTGGAGACAGACAGATCCTTGGGGCCAGTGACAGACCTTGTCTCAACAAAAGGTGGACAGCACCTCAGGGACAACCCCCATGGCAGTCCTCCCGCCTCCACATGGATGTGCACACACACAAACAAAAGCCTCCGGAGAGACAAGCACCCCTCCAGACAAGATGTCTGGATATTAATGGTGATAAACGTGCTCTTTGACGTTTCTTGTCTCACCACAGTGGACTCAAGGACTTGTCCATATCATGTCTTGCATCTTGATACTTCCGTTACCCATAAGTCTCTGAGTAGCTCCTCTCCTTCCAGTGTGAGCTCTCCTGAACACATCTTGAACTGCCATGTTTCCAAACCCAGAACAAGTCAGTATTCCAAAGATCACTAGACCTCAGGAAGGGCCTGGGACTTGGCACCTAGGGCATGGCCTCCAGTGTGCTTACTGACACCCTCTTACCTGAGAGAAGAAAGGCCTGACACCCAGAGAGGCGCTGAAGGTCGGCCATGGCCAACAGATACTTGGAACAGAGTGGAGTTGGCCTCCAAGATCCTGTCCAACGCCTCAGTTTCTCAGGACTTTTTGGCTAACCCCTCTGTCAGTGCTCCTCACGGACGCCTCTCGTGCACTTTACCTGGCCTGGCTGTCAGGGGCTTAAACCCAAAGTGCCCTGATGAGTACTGGGAGAGACCAGGCACAGAAATCAAGCTGCTCACCCGCTAGCCAAGGCCCAAAATTCTATCATTCATCACCAAACATGGAGATTTAAACCCAGCCACCCTAACGATTTGATTTTACGTGACCAGGTGTTCCCAAATACAGCAGACACTGATGTCATGGGTGTAAGTCTGAGACTCCTGGGCCTTGAGGATAGACAACAGAGCCAGAATGAGAAAAAGAGCCTGGGGGTCTATATAGATTTTGGGGTACATTATGAAAACATGTTCCAACCTTGTAGCTCTAAACTCTTGCCCACCCACTGCCCTAGGAAAAAAATACATCATGCTCTCCAATCTCTACCCCTCAGGGACTCCTAGGACTGGTTACAGAAGCCCCAACTTCGGTGACGACATAGAGGGTCTCTATGCTGAAATGCATTGAACCTCGTTATGACCAATGAGGAAACAGACGTATGCCCATTCCCCTTATAACCCACGGAGTCTCCAAGGCCCAACAAAGTACAAATGAAAATACCATTCCTTGACAGAATTGAGAAGCATGGAGTGAAAACATGAAGTCAGCCAAAGGTGGCATTAGGCTCTGTGTGTGTGTGTGTGTGTGTGTGTGTGTGTGTGTGTGTGTGTGTGTTGGGAGGCTTGACTTGAACCGGCATTTGTTTTAAGAGGTAGACCCCAAAAGACTTCAAACCTTTCAGATTGGCTCACCCCACCCCTCCACGCAATGCTCCCCATCTGGCCCCATGAGATTTAAATACCTTTCAGGCCAAGAAGCATCCACTCATCAAGAGAATGATGCCATTTTACCAACAAAGCCTTGTTAACTCTCAGGAAGCTATTTCTGTTTGTGGCAGCATGATACAGTAGACCCCACACCCCCTTACCCGACGCTTCACTTTCTGAAGTTCCAGTTACATGTGGTTAACCTCAGTCTGAAACTATAAATGGAAAATTCCAGAAATAAACAATCCACAAGTTTGAAATTGCATGTCATTCTCAGCACGGTAAAATCACACACTGCCTCATTCCAGTGGTCTGGGTTGTAAATCACCCTTTTGTGCAGTGTGTCCACATTGTATATACTACCCACCTGTGAGACACTTGCTAACAGTTGCAACTGTCAGACACACTGTGTTCATGTCACCTTTACTTACTAATGGCTCCAGAAACCAAGAGTAGTGATATGGCAATGGTATGACTACAGCATACTATTATACCTGAGTTGTCAACCTTTCACATCTCCTAATTCCTACGTTGAGCTCTATCATATATGTGGAGAAAGGAGCACAGACAACAGAGCTCAGTACTAGACATAATTCCAGACACTCACTGAGGCACTTGGATGAAAAGGAACTACTGTGTTTTGACCCATTAACAAAGTGCTTTGTTTTCTGCTTGGGGAGCTTTTTTCTACTTTATGCTACTCTATAATCTAAGCCATTCAGGTAGGCAGTTATTTTAGACTCGCTGTCCTTAGACTGAGGGCAACACAGCGAGAACAGTGTGTGTGCTTGTATGCATGGGCTTCCACGAGAGGTTACTGGAACTCTGGGAAGAGAAACTATGCTAAGAGCTGAGGCGTAACTGCAAGAGCCTGGCTTCTCAGGAAAAAAAGTTCTTGGCTTTGTTTGGGTTTTGGTTGCAAGAAGCTCACAAGACAATAAGATGGGAAGCATGAATGCAAAGCCAGTGCCCCACCCAGGGAGCGTTGGTCCACAGTGGGAGGAGGGACTGGCCGGAATCAGGAAAGGCAGAGCTGTGGAGAACCTGGCACTGAGCAGGACTGTGTGTTGGAGAGGAACACAAGCAGTGTGGAAGTGAAGGCAGGGCCGGGCCTGAGAAGCCAGGTTTGCTCAAAGTGGCTAAGGAGCTAACTCTGCTTAAATGCCTGAAGCTGCCTCCAGCTCTCCACCATCATCCCAGGCTGCCCCTTGGTCCTCACTGCTGGACAGGTGCTCTAGCTATGTTGATTGCGACCAACAGCAGGTGGTCAGAAAATGGAAGAAGGGTGAAGAAAGACATTCCTTAGGAACTTTTCAGTGCTGCCTCACAGCACCCAGCTGCTTTCATTCTTTTCAGTAGAAGGAGGTCCCATGGAAACATGCCACCTCCATGGAGGCTGAGACATGGGGACTTTGTTTCAGAAGGTCAGGATATGTAGCGGTGACAAGTGTCACTAAGATGTGTCCAAGCATGAGATGCTCTCAGCCAGGCCTGCCAGGCTCCTTGGCCAGGGCACCTGAGACCCATCATGGCTGTGCCCATCCATGTCAGAATTGCATGATGCCTGTCTCCAGCTCTAGCTTGGTTCTCAGGTACAGGAATCAGTGGCCTCCATGTCTTGCCACCTTCCCTTGGATGAGGCTATTCAACAAAAACCAGTTAGCCCAGAACACCAAAGCTCTGAGGACCAATATGGTACCACTCATTTGTCACTTTTGAAGTATAATGTTTAATTGATTCAAATCTCACTTTTGTAGTCAGCTTTCTCGTTGCTGGCAGAAAGAACCTGACAAAAAACAGCTTGTGGAGGAGAGGTTTCCTTTAGCCTACAAACTCAAGGGGAAGCGCCATGATGGCAGGGAAAAAATGGCATGAGCAGAGGCTGGACATCACCTCCTAGCCAAATTCAGATGGAAAATAGCAACAGGAGACTGTGCCAAATACTGGTAAGGAGAAAATGGCTATAATACCCATAAGCCCACCCCTCAAAACACGTCTCCAACATCTCCAACAAGGTTCTAATTCCCAGATTCCCACAAGCTGGGGACCAAGCATTCAGAGCACATAAGTTTATGGGGGAACACCTGAATCAAAACACCATACACACTAGGCACACTCAAGTCTTCTATAACACGTGGGGATGATGGCTACCATATTGGACAGGATGGTCACAGAACATCCTGTCACTGCAGAAAGCTATTGACAATGCTTTTCCTAAGACACAGAAACCAGAGTCCAAAGGCTCCTACTAGAGGATCTACGGACATGGGTCCTACCCAGCACTGCCTCTTTCACCACAGAGGCCCTGCTGCTGGTTTTCAGATCCACACACACCCTTACCCCACATCTGCCAATGGATAGAATTGGCACACTCTGCCTGATCTTGGGACCCAGATGCCAGCCAAGGCATGTGCCCAGTGAGGGAAGAAAGAACAACATGGATGTGCAGGGAATTCAGGGTGAGAAGTTCTAAACAGCTATTGGCCTCTGTGATAGCCAACTAGGATGTAGAGGCAAATCCCCTCTCTGCCTTCAACTGCCTCTTCAATGTACCTATTAACTCACTCATCCACTCATTCATCTGCCCATCTACTCATTCCTTTGCCCATCTACCTCTCTGCCCACCCATTCACTCACTTGCCTACCATGCACCCAGCTCTTCATGTAGTTATGCTTCAATTTACCTATCCACTTACCTATCCATCCACCTATGGCCCAGCTATCCATGTACCCATTTGTCTACCCTCTTCTCTTCATCCATCCACTCATTCACCTATCTGTTCAGCCACCCATCTCTCCATGTACACATGTGTGCATTTACTCACCTGCATTTACTCACTTACCAATCCCCAGTAGTGTTGCTATTTCCCCAGACTTTAAATATTCCCTCCTAGAGGAAGGAGGGTGGCTCATAAGACTAGGAAAGTAAATAAAACTTACAAGGCTCAGAGAGGAAACCAAATTTACAAGATGCAGGATGCTTCTGAAGCTTACAAGATTCCCAAGGTCCCTACTCAAAGGTTACAGAAGAAGTGACAATGTCTGGGGAGAGGAGACTCTGATCAGACAAAAGTGTGTAACTTTTGCCAGGAGCTCTAGGGATGTAGCTCTTGTGAGTTACCCCCCATCCCAGAGTGGGATTTCCAGTGATGCAGCTTCCTTTTGTCATTCATGCTCCTATAAGTAACCCCTCTCCTATGCTTCTGTAAGTAGCTCCAATGCACTCACTGGGTCATTAAGTTAGACTTGGGTGCAGTTGTTTCTTTGGTTTGTCATTGGTGCCTTACTTACCTGGTGTGAATAGATGTTTGTTTGTGTCTCCCTAGGAAAAGGTACACAACATAATTGACTCCCAAACAGGGACTAACGGAGCCAAAGATGAGTTTAGGAGTCATTACATGTTCCCTGCAATGGATGCTGAGACGCAACTAAAGCTGATCCGTGTGTGTGGTGCATCCATGGGGACGATCTTCACAAGGCCACCTTCCATCGAGAGGTATGGGATGGTGCACTGCTGCTGTTGTAGTTAGTTACCTTTGTGTTGCTGGGACAGAGCATAGCACCCAACCAAAAGCAGCTGATGGGAGGAACATTGTTTAGTTGGCTTAGAGTCTCAAGCGGAAGCTCCAGGATAGCAAGGGAAAAGGTGGCATGAGCAGAGGCTAGATATCACCTCCGCCTCAGCAGGTGGAAAAACCAGCAAGAGTGTGAGCCCAACACCGGCAAGGGGGAGCTGGCTATAATACTTGTAAGCCTGACCCCAACAACACACCACTTCCAGCAAGGCTCCAATTCCCAAATTGCTACCAGCTGGGGATCAAGCCTTCAGAACTCATGAGTTTAAGGGAGACCTAAGTCAAACCACCACAGCTGCCTTACTGTAGTGGTGGTTGTGTGTTCCCTGTAACAGGAATGAGACATGTATAACAACAAGCCACCTGAGAATGGAGCATACTTGGGGGAAATCCCACACCACACCCAGCTGTGGCAGGGGTGGCACACCTCCTAAATGACTGCATCCCACAGCATGACCTCATAATGGCTGATGGACTGGAGAATATACTGCAATTCCTGAAAGAAGCATGTACAGGATGAGATCATAAGCCGGCTGTGGAATCTATTGTGTGGCCTTTGCACTTGAAGCTGAGCTGTCTGCCCAGGAAGAACTTGACTGTGCAAGGCAGGAATTACAAAAGGAAAAAGACATGCGGATGCTATCCGCTGCACTGGCCTCTGATTTGGCAGGAAAGGTGGAAAAAGGGGAGGGCGAGATGGAAGTGTGCTTGCCATTGCTGACAGCCGGCAGAAGGCAAGGGAGAGAGTACACATTCGATCTGTGCTACAAAGCCCTGCTTGGGATCCAAAGACCTGGAATTCATGGAAGAATTTGCAGTGAAATGATAAAATTCCCCTGAGACCTGACAATTAACTCGGGGAAAGGGAAACTCTGTGATTCAGCTTAATCAGGGCCCAGTACAGGAGACAATGACACCCAGGGAATACTTTGCATCTGAGCTGCTTGGATTGGGAATGACTTCTAAGTAAGGAGTAAGCGAGCCCCCCACAGCCTGTCTCGGGTTCTGTGGAAAAAGGGTGGATGGGATCTGCCTGTGATGGAAGCAGAGACACTGAGTAATACAACAACTCATCCGTAAGACAAGGCTGCACAGTCTGAGGCAATTTAAGGGAAATTAGTCCCCATGGACTGGTTCATATGAGCCAGGAGGGATACTTGGTGTCTGAGGAAGCCATGAATATCACAGACTGGAGGACAGTCAAGGAAGACCAAGCATTACTGAGGGAACTGGGCGTGAGAGAGGCTGTTTAATGGCCGGTTCACTGGGCCAGATAGGACCGTGTTCACAAGAGGGTTAAGAAAGAGCCTGGTTCAGCAGGAGCCTTGGGACTGGTATGGGGCTTTTGTAGCTTTGCTGAGTCCCATAACCAGATGTGATGTTTATGAGGCAGGAGACCCTTTGAGAGATCTGAGCAAGTGCAGCAAGATTTGTGTCCAGCTGGATGTTCTAAAGAAAAACAGTGATGGAAAGTTAGGTGCTGGGCTTGTGAGTCTTTGAGGGGTTTCAAAGCCTGGCCATTTTGCCACAGTTGTCTGTCCTTTGCATAACTTGATAAACAGAGCTGCCATAAGGGATTAGGACAGAATGGACCAGAGACTTTGCAGCAGGTGAAGATCCGTGTCAGATGGGCAAGCAGCCGTGTGCCTCAGCATCCCTTTGTGTTAGAAGTCACCCGAGCTTAGAGGGATGTAAGTGGGGCTATGGCAAGAACAGCCTAGCAAACTGTGCCACGATGGTTTTGGTAATGGTGCAAGCAGCTTATCCCAAAAAGGCTTCCGGCCAAGCCTCTTTCTGGAGTGACATAGAACCAAACTCGGCAAAGGTGGCATGAGTCCTCTCATCAATGCCATGCAGGCTGTGCCAGGAGCAGGCTTCTTTCAAGCCACTGAGCCCAACAGCCAAGCCAGATAAAAGGCTGGAAGGCATCCCTGGCACATGGGTGCAAGCAGGGGTGCAAACCAGAAATGCAATGAACACAGTGCCATGAGGCTGGGGGGAAAGAGTAGCCAATGCGGAGATAAGAGCAGTATGGAGAGCAGTGACTCATGAGACTTGGCTAATGACAGTCTGTACCCCACCTTTCAGACTTCCAGACACTGTGGGTACAAAAACACATGAACCAGCACAGACTTTCATCTCAATATGAAAGTAATTAGCAAGCCGGGCATGGTGGTGTGCGCCTTTAATCCCAGCACTTGGGAGGCAGAGGTAGGAGGATCCCTGTGAGTACAAAGCCACCCTGAGACTACAGAGTGAATTCCAGGTCAGCCTGGGTTAGAGTGACACCCCTACATCTTGATCTGCCCTCTTGAGCCAAAAAAGAAAAAGAGAGAGAGAGAGAGAGAGAGAGAGAAAGAAAGAAAGAAAGAAAGAAAGAAAGAAAGAAAGAAAGAAAGAAAGAAAGAAAGAAAGAAAGAAAGAAAGAAAGAAATTAGCAAGATAACAGCAACACTAACAATTGGCATAGTGGTGTGTTAAGTGTTCTGACAGATGTGGCTTGTGTGCCCTTGGAGACAGTGAATGCAGGAAGATAGAGCATCTTCCCAGGCCCCTCCTCCTCTGAGTATATTCCCCAGGTGGGCTGTGGCTGTGGGGTGAGTCTAGTCGAACAGAACTAATAAATTGTGCACACGTCAGTCATCTCTGGAATCCCCTCCAAAGACACCGAGAGGAGCTTTGTAGATATTTCTTCTTCCAGTCAAGTCGACGAGCAAGACCTTGATCTAAATGCTGGTCTGTCCCAGGCCCAGTGAAGGAGGCCTTCTTAGGGCCTGCTCTGACCAGATCATTCTGGCAATGTGTGGTCCAGGCTGCCTTCCACCTGCAGGCCCCACCCACTGCTCCAGTTCTCAGGTGGCCAAGTCTTTTCCCCATCACGGGGTTTAACCCAGGAGCCCCCACAGCATGAGCTCACCAGGAACGAGCCTGGCGAAGTTCCTCCAGCTCCAGCTTCTCTCTTGAGGTGCTGGAAGGGCGCTGGTGGGGCTGGAGCCTTGGGCACAGGTCCAGATGTTTCCCTCTGGGGCTGCACGGGTCTTGTGTGTAGAATGCAGCCCCACTCACTTACGGAGTTTTATCAAGGTTGAAGAGAATGGAAATGAAGACAGAGGGTGGTACACAGCTGGCGCCTAATAAACACTGCACGTAAGAGTTGCAATGTGCAAAGGTTTCCTTTACACTCTCTGATGCTCTAGACGAGCAAGCGAGGTGTGCAGGATAGTTTCTGCTGCTTCACAGGCCTGAACAAAACCATCTTGTATGTGGTT
>PVHP010047387.1:0-12910 GCA_004024765.1 Zapus hudsonius
CTGAGAAACCCAAGGTGATGGACCACAGGCCAAGCAGACACTCACTTCAAACACGACCATCACATGCACTATCCACTCTGGAACTGAATGGTCCTGGAAAATCATCCATTAGTTTATCTAAAAGTCACTAAGACCATGGGATCGCAAAGACCTGTGCTCATAAAGTCTGAAACCCAGATTTTCAGTATCACAGTGAGCAAGTCTTTTAACCTCCTAGATGTCAAAAGCAATTCTGACTGAATGGCAGACATCCAATCTACTGCATCGTGTTGAAGGTTACCAAGCAGCTACCATTTTTAGTAACTCTGTGTGATGGCTAAATTTTGATGTCAACTTGACCTTTCAAGTAATCTTGGGTGGGTCTCTGAGGATGTTTACAGGAAGGCAGCCTCTCAGTAGGGGGCAGGATGTAAGGAAGCTCAAAGAAGCTAGAATGTGTGGGCATTGCAAGGAAGGAAATTCCAGAGACTCAGGAAGCCATTAAATCTGGGATAGAATTGCAAGACCCCAACCTAGGTCTTGCAATTCTATAATTATAATTATATAAAGGTGAAAGAATTCTCTCCTTGCCCTCCTGCCTGTTCCCTGTTCTGTTTGTGTGGTGTAGGTGATGGGTTTTTGCTCTCTGCTCAGACCTGTGAAAGGGGGCCAGCCTCTTTCGCTGCATTCATCCCAGCCATGTGTGGCTGACTATGACACTGTGGAACTGATCTCCACTGCTGGCCAGGTTCTATGTGCTCGGGTGGACATGGACGCATGACCCAGGACTGACCAGGAGAACACACCCTGGACTTGGGCAGCAGCTCGCTCAAGAAAGAAGCATTTTCCTCCCACCCAAAGTCAGGTTTGTTTGCTCAGAAAGCTTTGATAACCCTGGCTCATTACCACAGGGGTAGAGCATAAAATAAAAGCAATGGAGAGAGACTAGAGAAAAGAGAGGGGCACAGGAAGATGGGGACAATGCCCCACTATTATGATTGAGCCTCTCAATCCACATCTACTTAAAATTAGAAATTGCAAAAAAAAATAGAAATTAGGAAGTTTCCTGTGTCATTACAAAAGAAATTTCTATTCATTTGAGCTAGGTTTAATTGCATTTGTAACTCGTTCACCTTAAGGTTAATGCTAAAATTGTGTTTATTAAAATGTATAGTCATGACTGTAAAGGCCTTTGTGAATGCCACAGTGTGCACGAGAGAGAGGGGTTATTTCTCCTACACACCATTATAACTTCTATCCTACAGTTTTGTGTCTCAGTAATGCCACAGAGTGACAAATTCTAGCCCAGCAGACAGATGAGCAATTTATTCTCTTAAATGTTTTGAAAGGGCTGTATAAGGTAAATTCCTACTACAACTGAAAACTAATGGCTTTGCATAGTTCTGTTTACTGTTACCTGTAATGCAATTTCACAGTTTTTTTTTTTTTTTTGCATGACTGACTCCTGACAGTCTCAATATCTCCATCTTCTCCGAGGAGTCTCTCCAACATAACTGTGCTATAATTGTTCTTAGTATTGGTTACTATCTGAACTCTCCAGTTTTTCTGTTTACCTGTTTTAGTTTTTAATGATGCAAAAATGTCAAGAAAGAAGATCTTCAGAACTGGCTCTCTGAAATTGTTCTTAGCACATGGTAGATCCTTCATGAATTTTATTGAAGTAAATAAATTTATTCTTGCACTTGCCACCACCTCCATTCACCAAGTCCCCAGGACTAAATCTCCAGAGAGCAAGCAAAATCTGTGCCTTCAATGTGAGAAAAAGAAAATATTCCAGGAGACCCATATATTCCAGTCCCCTCCCCAAATTGCTGCTTACAGGGTCAAACAATGCAAAGCTAGGCTGACAAATGATCCAATAACCTCATGGGTTTCACACCTTGTAATAATACTGCCAGCTCAGCTGCTTCCAGAAACCACACAGGACTTTCCTATCTGCTTCTAATGACCAAGGCTTGCTCCAATAGATACATGATTCTGAATATTAAAGATTGCATTGTTATTGCCAAGGCAAATATTCACAACTATAACTTCAACAGCTTTCTGCTTTGGAAACATTAGAACTTCAGGATCATAAATATTTATCAAAAACTGGGTACCCTGAATCCTTACAAATTCTAATGTAAAATGATATAGAACTTTTATTTTAAAATAATGTCAAAATATAAAATGGAAAAAAGTAACTATATATTTATATGTAGTCATGATAATTTTTAAATTTCATTTTTTCAATACTCTCTATTCATAGAATCATGAATAACAGGAGTAAAGCAGCAAGTAGGCTAAAGGCCCAGTCCTTGGTTCTGACATGACTGAGGACTCTGCTAGGAGGCTAGCCTCAGTGGGCTCATTCAGAAAAACTTACAAAAGCATGTCAATCTTATTGGTATTACCTTTAAAATCATATCATTCAAGAGGAATAAAAGAGAAGGGAATAAAGTAATGTTTAGTCCCCTAACTAACAGTGGTATGGCATTGACATGTGCAATTTTGCTATTTACTCTTCAGGATTTGGGGGACAGCTTTTGTGTATATACTAAAGAGTCACAGACCACTTTGATTTTCCCTTACATATGCTCTGTGCTGTAAATAAATTTGCATATTTGAGGTCCGTATGCACATAGAAAGGATAACCTGATGGGAATATTACTAAATTACAGTATCTTCATGGGACTGTTTTCAGTAAAATTTCTTTAAAAAATAATAAGATAGTGATTAGAGAGGAGCAAGTGAACATATCTAATATTTTACATCATTACTTCTACAACTGACAAGAGCAGCCAAAATCTACCTAGTTGTCAAAACTTGAAAACGCCTATATTATTAATCATAGCTAGATGACTTGGTTCTTGATTTAGAATTGTATTGTTCTCACCAAGACAGATACTCAGAATGATTATTTCAAAAGCTCTCGTGTATTAGCTCTGAGGACAGGTTTATCCTACATACCTGGCTTTGTAACACGAGATGTACATCTCCAGTTTCCAATCCCCACCCCTCAACTGCCTCTCCTCATCAGTATTCTATCTTTCTTTATTATTTCTTTGTTTCCACATATGAGTGTGATCACGGGATGTTTTTGTCTCTGTGCTTGGCTTCTTTCACTCAGCATACCCTCTAGATGTGTTCATGTTGTGGCAAATTGAAGAATTTGTTTTTAAAGCTGAATAATATCCATGGTCCACATATACCGTATTTCTTCATCCCTTCATCCATGAATGCTCACTGAGGCTGTTTGCACACTTTGGCTCCTGTGAAAAATGAACACTGCTATAAACATGGAGTTCAGATGATTCAAATATGGATTCCTGTGAGGGAGTGTTTTCATCACCTCAAAGTGTTTACCCAAAGATATCTTGCTGGGTCATATTGCAATTTCATTTTTTTCTTAATTTTCTTGGGAACATCATTACAGTTTTCCATTATGCTAGCACGAATCTACATCACCAAAAACATGGTGAAAAGACTCCTCCACTCACTCTCCAACTGTTCTTATCTCTGGTTTTTTAAAGACATCTGAACTAGGGTGAGGCTATATCTCTCATAGTAGTTTTAATTTACATTTTTCTGATAATCAGTGGTGTTGAGCACTCATTTTGTATACTTGTACATCTTCTGTGGAGAATGGATATTTAGGCCATTTGGGTCTTTGCCTACTTCTATTATTAGAATATGTGACTTTCTATTATTAAGTTGTAAGACTTCATTATAAATGTTGGATATTAACAGCTTTTCAGACACATGGTTTTCACATTTTATCTAGCAGTCTTTACGTTACTTTGTTGTGTTTTGTGGATATTTCCTTTGCTATGCAGATTGTTCTTAGTTTAATGTAGTCCCATAAGTTTACTTTTATGTTTGTAGCCTAGCTTTGTATGACATATAAAAATCATTACCAAAGCCAAGCAAAATCCAGATTTTCCTCTATATTCTTCTCTAGAAGTGTTATCGTTTTGGATCACTTTTAATTTATTCATTTATATTTTTGAGTTTTTCAAGGTAAGGTCTCACTCTAGCCCAGGCTTACCTGGAACTCACCCTGTAGCTCAGGCTAACCTCAAACTCACAGTGGTCTTCCTACCTCTGCCTCCAAAGTACTGGGTTTCAAGGCATGTGCCACCATGCTAGCATCATTTTAGATTTATACATTTTCAGTAGGTCTATAGTTGTGTTTCAAGATAAGGTTTACACAGATATTTTGCGGGGACAAGGAAATCCAGGTTTTCTAGCACAATTTATTAAGAATGTATCCTCCTCCGTGGGCCGTCTGTATCAGTCTTTGTGGTAGGGGACCATGGATAGCCTAGTCTTCAGCCAGGTTCTCCTGACCCAAGTGTGTTGTTACTGAGGGTTGCCAAGTCTCTGATATTCTCGCCCACCACGGCTCTCACAATCTTCCCCCCCCCTCTTCCGCTCAGTTCCCTGAGTCGTGGTGGGTGAGTATTAAGGCTGCTTTAATGTTGTGAGTTTAGGGGTTTTGTGTTGAGATTCGTTGGTTTCTGTCTCACTGGCTTATCCTGTGTTGGTTGAATGGGTGTGGCTATGGGTTCCTTGTTCATCCCATCATTCTCTGCAGGGTTCCATATGGATCCTCCACCGTATGACTGTGGTGGCTCATCTCTTGCCAGGATCTCAGCTTTCTGCCTGAGGTCGGTTGGTAGGGTTATATGGGCCACAGCTCCCTCGCTGTATCCTGAAAAATACAAACACAATCTCCATCGGAGAGTGAGATCAGTATCGGTTAACAAATATACAACAATCTGGATTACCTAGCTTCTATTTTTAGTAGCCTCCCCAGCAGTCGCTAGCATAGTGCATCTTTTCTTGGGAGCCCAAGAGTATGGGATCCAGTGCATATCGCCCTGAATCCCCAGTTCCAATCAAGGGTTCCCCCTCACTGTGTTACTTTGTTTTTTGTTTGTTTGTTTGTGCTTTTTTTTCTACAGAACATGTCAGCTGAAGATCATATCATTTGCAAACAGACACACTTCCTTCTTTGTGGATCTAAGACTTTATTGCAACAGGGGAGAGAGAGCATAAGAGAAAGAGGAGGGAGAGAAAAGGGGGTACATGCATTAGAGAGAGGGGTGGAGGGGGAGAAAAGTGTTGATGCACACACCTGAGAAGCAAATCAGTAAGAAACAGCACTTCCTCTTCTCTGATATTTTGCATGTCTTTCTTTTTCTGGTCTGACTTATCTTAGTAGCACGCCCAGTACAGTGCATTAGGAGCTGGAGAGTAGGCATGGACCACAGAGGAAAAGCCTTCCTCCATTCTCCCACACTAATTATGTTAGCAACGGGGTCTTTATAAATGGTCTTTAAAATGTTGAAGAACTTTCTTTTTCTACATAAATCCTTGAGAGTTTTCCTCGAGGAAGGATGCTAAATTGTGGCAATCTTGCTTATGCTTGTATAGCTTAAGAAAATAGAAGATAGATCCTACTAACCAACAGCCATGCTTTACCAGAACTGTGGAATTTTAACTCTGAACATCCTGTATTCTGGGGAAATCTTCCATCTCAGACAACTCTGGTGGTTGTATACTTCATTACTCTCTTGATTTTTCTATCTTTCAGTCTTTTATGCAAATTCTATGTTAGCTTCACAAGCATTTGCTGAACCCATCCACACATATTATAGATCCCATGGGTGCAAGGAGGAATAAGGCTTAGTCAAATAGCTCACAAACCTAGTGCAAGAGCCTCACCTGGCACATGGTTTAATGATTATAGCACCATGACAGAGTGACCTGAGACAACTTGGTTGTTAATGTCTGTGAAATTCTTTTTATAAAAATCTGCTTCTTCCAACAATAAGATATAGTAGAAACTATTTTAATAGGGCAAAAATACATGAAAGGAAAAGACACAAAATCAAGGTTACAGAATCAAATGTGTTTCAGCACAGTCATGCAACCTTTTGCTCTATCTAACTCACTGGCATCACTGTGTTTGGTTTTAACCGCTGACAAGGACTTCAGAGAGAAGGCATACTGCAAGAGAAGCGTGATTATACTCTAAAGGCACAATTGACTAACCTTTGAGTTAAATTATGCAGAGTGATCCTAAGACTGAGACAAAACATCCAAGTGGACATCAAGAGTTTTGGAACATGCAGTTTAAGTCAGTGAGCAGCCATGGCCTGGGTGGGGAACCAATAAGCTGAACTTCATGGGCAAGGGCATGACTTGTCATTTATGTCACAGTGGATATTCAAGGTGTCCACCTCTGGGTGGACAGAGTCCACGCATGGACTCAAGGGAGGGTCCAGACATGGTGCAGCTTGAAGTCCCATTGATACCATAAAGAAGACCTCCTTGGAACATTTATCATTTTGCTCTAATCTAACACTACCTGTATTATCTGTCTGTCACATACCAAAAATCATTGTTTTTTAGAAATTGGTTCACCTGAAAAATACACAAGCTATAAAACATACGGAAAAAAGAATGTTACCTTAGCACCCTGGTGTGACCCTCCTGGGATTGCTGGATTCCATCATTTTATTCACACAGTAGTGATGCAATCCATATGTTGTTTCTTTTTCTAGAATATCTTACATCTTGAGCATTGTTTACTTTATTCATCAAGGGAAAAACTATTTCTAGGATTATTTATGCTTATTAGCAAACCATCTTCTGCACATTGAGCTGAGATATGAACTCCTTAAGGTAGAAGCTCCAGAGTATAGAATCTTCATTAAAGTTCCTCAAGTGCAAACTAATAGTCCCTAGATTGTGGATTGAATTCAATTTATATACACACATTTGTGCATGGGACTAAAGTTTTTAAAATAAATTATCTTGCAATGCATAGTAATCATTTCAATAATCATGAAATTATAATCTAAGTATTATAATCATACACACACATGGAGAAATTTAAAATATAATCATAGTAATTTGTCTTCCTCTGCTTAATTAGGGCAATTTCATTCTATAAAGGAAGAACATTCCTAGAAGACAAGATTAGTGATCATGCACAGATATTTCCAGATAGTATCCAATGTATTAGTACTGATATTATTAAATTAGTAGTACTACAAAATTACTAATGAGATGCCGAAGGACGGCTGGCTGGTTCAGAGTCTCTTCTTTGCAAATGATATCCTCATGGGAAAAGAGATTGGGGATGACTTTGCAATGATGTAACATTGAGCCTCGCTTGGCTCAGTTAGCTCCCCCACTGAAAGAGGAAGATATTGGCAAACTCCAAATGGAACTTGTGATTAGTCACTGATGACAAAACAGGGCTTGGACATAAAGTCTGTCACAAAGAGTTTACCATTCTCTTCCACATGCTTGAAAAACCAAATAATTCCCTGTGTCACATCTTCTTAAGGAAAGCCCAAACTAGTTCATCATTTTAAAAGGTAGCTCTTTGATGCTTTTCAGACTTCAGAGTCAGAAGCTGGTACCCCACCTTCTCAATGCTAGGGAGGGGATTGGAATCACTTCACCACTTTGGTTTGCCTGAGAACTAGGCTAAGCATGGGTCCCTCAAAGGGTCGTGGGAGTTTTCAGGGAAGACTTTCCTCAGTGGTCTATAGGGGACAAAATTGGACAAAATGATTGATGGTTCACTACACAAGGCTGTGACTATGACATGAAGTACACTTCAGATATTAGTTTAAAAAAGAAAAAGAAAACAGAATCATTGAAGCGTAGAAGACCAAATGTTCCTTAAGCTTTATTGGAAGTAAGCTGCCAATCAACTCACATTCTATTTTCATATGATGGCATTTTAGAAGTAGAACCCCTAGTTTTTGGAAAGTAAAGTAACTAACTAGTAAATAATTTGAGACAAGAAATACTCATGTAGCTATAGAACTAAGAAAACTATCATAGGTTTTCAATGGATGTGATAAAGGCGCAAAAATCTAAGGACATTTGAGTGTAGGCTATGTACCCTTAGAGGGTTGGTTTTGTGAGGGCTAGAGAGGTGATCCAGCAGTTAAGAGCACTCCCTGCTCAAGCAGGAAGGCCTGAGACTGCACCAATTCTACCCCAGGTCAAATCTCCAGAACCATGTAGGAAGCAAGGCATGGAAATGCACATCAGTAACCCCAGTTCTCTGGGGAGCAGAGACCAGAGAATTGCTGGGGAAAAGACATCGGAGAATCACTGGGGCACATGATCAGCAAAATCCAGAAATCAGTAGGAAAACAAGTAGGTGAGTGATGGAGGGGGACACATGCCATTCTCTGGAGCCTATGGGATACCACAGGGGAACGCAGGTCACTGTATCAGGATATACACCATGCACACACAACACACACACACACACACACACACACACACACACACACACACACACACACACAAGGATTCCTGTTTTTAAAACCATGTTTATATGTCCTACCTTACTTATGAAGCACAATGTCTGTTACTTCCCATGATCATTCAAGTTGAACATTGTAACTACAATTTTAAAATAAACTGGCTTTATTTATTTATGTACTTATTTAACAAAGAAAGAATGAAAGAGATTCTCTCATTTCAATACGGGCATGTCAGGGCAAACCAATTCCAGTCATATTCACCACTTTGCACATCTGGCTTGAAGTAGGTAGTGGAGGATCAAATCTGGGCTGGCAGACTTTCAAATAAGCACCTTTATCCACAGATTCATTGATCTAGCCCCTAAATTTTGTTTCCTTGCAAGTTCATGTTCATGAAGTCACATTGCCCTATCAACCATGGCATAGCGAGCAGAGTCTGGGTCTTCTGCATTGTGACAGGGAATGGGCTGGAAGGAGAGTGCGACCTGCATCCAATGTTGTCACAAAAATAACCAGCAGGGCCACCTGATAAAAGCAGTCACTGAGCCTATGATGCTCTGAGAACCAAGAAAAAAGTCTCAAGTGGCAGCCTCCCATTCAATATTGCTAGAAATGTCTCCACAAAGTTCTGATTGATGTTCTGTGTCTCTAAAGACAATTACTTTTACGCTTGCAATTTATTTTCACAGGGATGATGTTTTGCATTCAGAAAAGCAACTTTCTCTCATAAACTCCACATTTAAAGTTCTCCTTATTAACCTTGTATGGACCCAGGTAGCTCCTCCCTCCTTCCTGATCCCCAAATGTATATGTCACACTGAGAAAGCTTGAACCTCTCTGGTCTGCATCTCTTTTCCTACCTTCTTCCTTCCACCCTTTCTGTGGGTCCAGCTATGCAATGACTAATCCCACTCAATCTGAATCTCCCCTGGTGAAGGTGAGGGTGTGGTTACTAGAGCCAATGAGAGGCTTGGAGAGAATGGAACTCGCCTGCAGTAATCAAAACACATGTAAACAGGAGATTTTAGCTCACAGGTTTTTTGTTGGTTGGTTTTTCTTATCTTTGGTTATATACCAACAGGGCTTTCCTTACACCATATTTCCTACTACCTGCTGGTTTCACTGACCAGAATGTATTTCTGCTTGTTCTCAGTGGGTAGAGGGTTTATAGTTACTGTTAAAAAAAACTTCACCTCTTCTACAAATGCCCTCTTGGACTTCAATTTATCCATGTCTTTCTTCTCTGTATATCACCATAGCAATGCATACTTTTATAACTTTTGATAATTTGTCATATTATTAATTTTTAATTGTAAAATACACAACTTAAAAGTTACCATCTTAACCATTTTAAGTGTATATATCAGCGTGTGAAGTAACTTCACATTATTTAATAATAATTCTCTCTACAGCTTCTATTATCTTGTAAAAGTGACACTTGTATCCACTTAACAATCCTTCCAATATAACCCTCAGAAGACCCTAATAGCCTTTATTTTATTTACTATTTCATTGAAATCCTACCATACTTTTGCATATGGATATGCCAGAATTTTTTTCCTTTTTAAGACTAAATAATATCAAAATGTATGCATGTACCACATTTTTTAATCCTCCATTTGTCAGGAGACACATGGGTTGCTACCTGCTTTCATTCTTTTGGTATTATGTGCAAGAGTATACAAATATTTCTTTGAGACGTAGATTATTTTTTCAATTATTTTTTATTTTATTTTATTTATTTTTATTTTATTTTTTTTTCAGTTATTTTGGATTTATGTCCAGAAGTGAAATTTGTGAACGGATGCTAATTGTATTTGTAAAAATTTGTGGAAATTCCCTGGGTTTTTCTATGGAGCGCACTCTATTATATCCCCACCATCAGCACAAGAAGGTTCCTGGCTGTTTCATAGCCTTGTCAACACTTCCTGTTTTCTCTTTGCTGTTTTTGTTTTTTTAATATGAATATGAGAGGACCGTCATGTGTTACTTCAGTTTTCTGTGTGTTGCCTGGTACTAACTTTATCCAGAGAGAGCGAGAACTGTGCTTTTCAACAGAACAGACTCAGCTGTATGTTTCCACAGTCTCACCACATGTCCAGAATAAATGTGATGTGTAAAGAATAACTGTTACTGCTGATAAAAATTGAAATTTCAAAAGAGCTCTGTGTTATACATGGACGTGTGTGTGTGTGTGTGCATGTGTAGGCATAAGTGTGTGTGAATACACATGCACCTGTGTGTATGGAGGCCAGATGTTGGCATCAGGTGTCTTCCTCAATTGTTCCCCAACTTTTTCTTTGAGATAAGGTCTCTTGATGAACCTATAACTCACCAATTCAGGTAAATGCTATAGCTAGCCCTTGAGCCCTAGGGATTACCTGTCTCCATTTTCCAGTGCTGGAATTTAATGCGTGAGCTACCACATCTGGCATTTTACATGGGTGTTAGGGATCATGAATTCTTCATGTTTTTGCGGCAAGCATTTTGCCCACTAAACCATCTCTCCAGCACCCAGAGGATCTTTAGACTTTTATAATAGGAACAAGTGACTCACTGGATCGTTTCATCTAGTGAAGAGAGAAGTCGTGACTGGAGACTTCTGATGCAGGTGGAAGGGAAGTTGGGAAAACATTTAGAAAAAAATAGAGGGGACAAAAACCATCACAATGAGCAAGTACTAAAATAGACTCCCTAGAGTGTTAATTAAAAGAAAATACTGGGCTGGAGAGATGGCTTAGTGGTTAAGGCATTTGCTTGCTAAGCAGGGGGACCCGAGTTCAATTCCCCAGTGCCCAAGGAAAACCAGATAGTTTTAGATTAAAACAAGGTGGTGCATGCATCTGGAGATCCTTTGCAGTGGCTGGAGGCCCTGGAGCACCCATTCTCTCTGTGTTTGCTTCTCTCTCTCTCTCTCTCTCTCTCTCTCTCTCTCTCTCTCTCTCTCTCTCTCATTCCCTTTCAAAGGAAAAAATAAACAATTAAAACAAAACAAAAAAAAAAACTAAAAGAAAATACTGTGTGCTACAATCTTTAGTCCTTAGCTTCAGGAGTCTCGACCTCCATGACCTACACTTCAGGTTCTCCTGATCCCACCATGGATCCATCTGACATGGAAGAAGAGGAAGCTTTTGCATTCCTGGCACCCAAGTCAGAACACAAGGAGAGGAACTGCAATTATCTTTACAACTGAGCCCAAACAGTCTTGGAAGACAGCCCACTAGCAAATTGGAGAGTGTTGAAGTATTTACCCCACTTTAATTTATGACAAAAGCAAGATTCATAAGGAACATGCACAATAGCATGAGATCAGAGATTATATCCCTGAAGACCCGATTCCTGCTCTGTTTTGCAGCTTGGCCTCCTGAACTCTATCAGTAACTGAAGGATGCATTTGCATATTTCTTTGTCAAGCTGTTAATATATTCAGTTTCTGAAGTAGCCTAATTTCTTGTTCCATATTCTTTCTCTTATTACACAAAATCAGCAGGTCCAGAACTTTCTGTTTCTTAATGTTCCACACTTTTAAAGAACAAGTCTTCCTACTCAGTAGCGTCTTTAAATAATTACAGGTCTCCTTTATACTGCATTGTTCCAATGCATAAGCAGTCTACATTTATATCTTCTTTTGGTTCCACCTTAAAGTTGTTTTACCAATGCTAATTATAAAAAGAAAGAGAGATAAGGTCAGACTGCTTTTCTTCTTCACTCATAGCAGCACAGAAAATGAATTGTAGCTTTCTTCTTTTTTGTGCAGGTAATGATGTACTCACTGTGGCAAAGCCTTTACAGATAACAGAAATTATGTGTGTTTTACAGATGCGCTAATTATCACTTGTTGATCAGGAAAAGAAAAGACTGAATTGGCTTCCGACTACACAGTTTAATTTACACCTATCTTTGATGCTGGCAAGAAGCCTGAGCCATTTTATGTTGCTTATTTTTCTGGTTAGGAGATAAAAATAATCAGGAAAATTATTATTAATAAATGCTTAAGACAACTAGTTCATACAATTGATTGGAGAAGGTTACCACCAGTTAAGTTGAAATACAGACATAAATGCAGAGAGATGGTGAGGAAACTGGAAGACAACAGGATGAATGGCCTGTAGTATACAGCTTGAGTAAGGAGAACTAATTTGATCTATTTTAGAGTGCAGAGTTACCTCTAATTAACTATTTGCATTATGAAAAGCATAAGATATATATATATATATACATATATATACACATATATTATATATATATATATATATTATTTTCCAAAACAGAGAGAGAGAGAGAAGAAAGAAAGACAGAGAGGATGGTGCACGAGGGCCTCCAGCTGTTGCAAATGAACTCCAGATGTATGTGCCACTTTGTGCATCTAGCTTTATATGGGTACTGGGGAATTGAACCCAGGCCATTTGGCTTTACAGGCAAGTGCCTTAATGACTGAGCCATCTCTCCAGCCCTCAAGCTATATATTTATAAGACATAAAAACTATATCATTCACTGGCCACCAAAAAATGGCCAGCATTTACATCATGTTCCATTCATGTGTTTATTTCTACTTGTACAGCATTAAGGCCAGAAATTATGTGCAATTGCAGACCAGTTCCATTAAATTTTGTTGCTTTTCGTGATT
>PVHP010047388.1:0-12915 GCA_004024765.1 Zapus hudsonius
GAGCCGGACTCTTGGGCCCCCAATGAGAGATGCACTATGCAAGCGATTGAAGGAGAGGCTACTAAAAGTAGAATCTAGCCAATTCAAAAATGTGTATCTCAGTTAACCTATACTGATCTCACTCTCCGATGGAGACTCTGTTTGTATCTTTCAGAACGCAGTGAGAGAGATACGGCTCATCCTACCCTACCAATGAACTGCAGGCCGATAGCTGACATCCTGACAAGAGATGAGCCACCCCAGACATACCGTGAAGGATCCTTATGGAACCCCACAGAGAATGATGGGATGAACAAGTGACCCAGGGCCACAGCCAATCAGCCAACAAAGGATAAGCGAATGAGACAGACACCAATGATTTTCAACAAAACCTAAATCAGAAGTACAGAGACCCCTAAGATCTCAACAATAAAACAGCCTTAATACTCACCCACCACAACTCAGGGAACTGAGTGGAAGAGAGGGCGGAAAGATTGTGAGAGCCTTGGTTGGGGAGATACCCAACGTCATGGCCGCCTTCAGTAGCAACACTCTAAGGCCGGCAGACCGGGCTGTCTCCTAGGCTCTCCATGGTCCCCTGTCCCAAGGACTGATCCAGACTACACAAGGAGGAGGATATCCAGCTGATCAGGGATGGGGAAGAGGGGCATTGGGGAGCGGGGGATAACAATTTATTGTTTGCCCATTAAATAATGTAACTCATATGGACAATAAAAAATGGTGCTGGACAAATTGGACAAACACATGTAAAAAAAATGAAAGTAGACCCACTCCTTTCACCATGCACAAAAATCAACTCCAAATGGATCAGGGACCTCAACATAAGACCAGGAACCCTAAAAACCCTGGAAGAAAAAATAGCAGTAACTCCATGAGATATGAATAGAGACAAACATCCTGAGCAAATCTCCAGTAGCCCAGGAAGTACAGCAATCACTTAACCAATGGGACCTCATCAAGCTTAAAAGCTTCTGTACAGACAAACATACCATACTCAGAACCAATAGACTATCATCAAACTGGGAGATGATTTTTGCCAGCTATAACAAAGACAGAGGTCTAATATCTAGAACTTACAAAGAACTCAAAAAAATAAATAATAAAAAATAAAAAAGCCCCCTCACAAAATGGGGCATTGATTTCAACAGAGAATTCACAGAGGAGGAAACACAAATGGCCTCTACTCACTTAAGAAAATGGACATCATCCTTAATCATCAGGGAAATGCAAATCAAAACTACAATGAGAGTCCACCTTCCTCCAGTCAGAATGGCAATCATAAAGAAATCCAACAATAATAGTTGCTGGCGAGGATTCGGGAAAAAGGAACCCTCATTCACTGCTGGTGGGATTACAAACTTGTTCAACCGTTATGGAAAGCAGTGTGGAGACTCCTCAACAGAATGGGCAGAGCTACCAATGGACCCAGCTATCCCTCTACTAGGCATCTACCCACGAGATATCACATCTCAGCACAGAGACATTTGCTCAACCATGTTTATTGCAGCTCAATTCATAATAGCCAAGAATTGGAATCAACCAAAATGCCCATCATCTCTGGACGAATGGATATCAAAGTTGTGGTACATTTACACGATGGAATTCTACTCAGTGTAAAGGAAAAATGACATAATGAAACTTAGAGAAAAGTGGACTGACTTGGAGCAGATCTTACTTAGCGAACTCACAGAAGAACAGAGAGTCAAACGCCACATATTCTCCCTCATATGCGGTTCCTAACCAGGTTAACTGTAAACTCTATGGGTACCAGTCATGAGCAGTGAGAATTTGTGAAAGAGGTGTAAGGAATGGGGGCAGGGAGAAGGGGATGACTTAATCATGAAGCTAAACCAAAATGATTTGAAATCATAAAATCCTCACTTGCATACTATAACCTACTGAGCAAGTATTGTGCATCGTCTGGCAAGAGGGGCCGTGAATAGAAGGGGAGAGAGTCTAAGCCCATGAAAAATTGATCAGTCCTGCAACTCTGGCCCCAGTCACTGGCTCCTTTCCTCACTGAGCTGTTGACCAAAGAGACCCATGAGGTCCCCAAAACAAGACAGGATTCTGTCAAAGCTCTTGAGTACCCACCCCAGGCCTGAGGTAGGATCCTGTTGCTGAAGAAACCACAGAAAGCCATCAGCACTGAGAAACCCGACCCTGTAAGGTCCAGAATGGTAACCAGCCCCAGATGGTAGTTAGTGCAGTGCTGGAAGGCACTGCATAAGCTGCCAGGGGAAGCTGGTCAACGACAGTTGGAGGAAACAGAGACCACTGACATGAAACGCAGTCTGCGCCATGAGTAGGCTGAACGCACTTCCTGAGAACAGTGAACTAAGACACGAACACTTGTGCAATGGAGGCACCAAAGCCTACGGGAGGTAATCAACAGCTTTTAATTTGGCCAAGCAATCCACTCAGTGATGGGGAGCCCTTAACTGGAATTGGGATTCAGGGTGAAATACGTTGGGAACCAAAATCTTGGGCCACCAATGACACATTCACTTTACACGTGAACTACAAAGAGGCCACTCACAATAGAATCTTGCCAATTCAGAAATGTGTATTTCAGTGAGCCTATACTAGTCTCACTTTCCAATGGAGATTCTGTTTGTGTTTTTCAGAAGGCAGTGAATGAGCCACAATGAGCCACAGGCTGATTGATGGCTGACATCCCGGCAAGAGATGAACCACCCCAGACCTACTGTGGGGATCCACATGGAACCCTGCAGAGAGTGGTGGGATAAGCAGGAGACCTATAACCACAATCAGTCAACCCAGGATAAGCCAGCAAGACAGACACCAACGATTTTCAACACAATCTAAAGCAGAAGTACAGAGGTTCCTAAGACCTCAACAATAAAGCAGTCTTAACACTCACCCACCATGACTCAGGGAACTGAGGGGAAGAGAGGGCGGAAAGGTTGTAAGAGCCAAGGTGGAGGGCAATTTCCAGAGACATTGTCCCCCTCAGTAACAACATACAAAGGGGGGAGGGGGAACTGGGTTGACTCCTAGGCTATCCATAACCCCCTGCCCCATGGACTGATCCAGTGCGCCCTCAGAGGAGGATACCCAGTTGCTTGGGGACAGGGAGGAGGAAAATGATGTATACCAACACATTATTTGTTATGTGTATCTAAAATTTTGGATAATAAAGATTTTTTTTAAAAAAAGAAAAGTGATGACGTTCAGAAGTTAGGCTGTTGCTATGAACCTGATCATGTGGTTTGTAAGCAGTTGGAACTGGTTTACAGGGAGAATGCCAAAGAGTTTGGACCTTTGGGCTAGAAAGGCCCTAGAACACCCAGCAGAGCTTAGGTGGGAGCTTGGAAGACCATAATGCCAAGAGAAATGCAGACAGTGGAGGCCTTGTTCATGAGCTTTTGTGGGTGAAAAAGATGGTCAGAACTGGGCTCCAGGCAATTCACATTTAGTAAGCATTCAGGCTGTGACACGGTTACTGTTCACTGCTCTTGATTTGAGAGAGAGAGAGAGAGAGAGAGAGAAGTTTAGCAAGGAAAATTGTGTGGGGAAGTTCAAGGACAGGACAAGGACAGTACAGATGCCATTGTGTCTATACTTGTTAGAGATTAGTGCCATGAAATAGAACCTCATGGTCTTCACTGGAAAATAGGAAAGGTGTCCTGAGAGGAAGACCCCATTCACTGAAGGCTCTAACTTATAAAAATCCAAATTCACTTGAACGGCGAGAGCCTAAACCGAGTTGAAGGACTGCCTGCTGGCAAGCAGCTGTCTGGGGTGAAGCCTTCCTTGGTTGGCACAGAGGCTGATGCAGGCCCGGTGCACAGTGGCCGCACTCATCCCAAACCTGCAGCAGGACTTTGGACGCTCATCCACATGCTAGTTGTTTTACAGGTATGACAGGTATGAGATGGAGGAGTTCCCAGAGTCTTGCTGGACCGTTCCAGAAAGCTGCTGAGGCCAAGCTATGTGTGCTATGGTCAGTGGGGGCAGGTCTCAGCGTTTTATAGCCTTGGCTCACTTCCTGTTCCCTCGTGTCTTCCTGACTGCACAGTCCCTGTATAGAGGCGGAAGGTAAAGCTGAGTTGTAATGGAGACCTCAGGATGCTGAGGATGCCACAACCATGAGATACCCACTGAGAAAAGCTACCTGCATGGAATGGAGAGAGGCCACAGGGGCTGCAGTGGGCAGAGCTGGAGGGATGGGCCAGAGGATTGCATCACGAACCTCAGATGCTCGTCTCAGGACACATAGGATGTTTGCCTTGCTGGGTCCTTGTTCTGCTTCCATTCCTCTCTCTCGGAATGGGGATGCTTACCCTGTGCTGGTGTCATTGGAACTTGGTGGTGATGTTTCAAAGGTTCACAGTTAAAAGATCACCTTGAGTTTCAGACTTTGGACTTTCGGATGGCGTTGGCTCTGGCGAAGACCGTGGGGCCTTTTGAAGTGGAACTGAATGGGTTTTTCAAATGAGATGGCCTTGAACCTATGAGGACCAGGGGTGCATGCTGTGGGTTGAACGAGAAATGTCTTCCACAGCCTCATGTCTGGGCGAGTCTTGCTGGAGGAAGTGGCTCATTGGGGGGGGGGGATATAAAATTTGTAGCTAGTCTCACTGTCTCTTCGCCCTTGGCTTCCTGGCTGTGGATGCAATGGGACCAGCTGCCTCTGCCCCCGTGAATCTGATGGATTGTGTCAGTCCAAACTGTGAGCGAGAAGTTTCCTTTTCCTCCCTTAAGTTGTTTACTGTCAGATATGTGGTCACAGCAATCACAAAAGTAACACAGTGATAAAGTGTAGAACCCATACACAGTTATTGGCAAACTTCATTATAAAGACATATAATGTATTCTTATAAACCAAGAAAGAACCAGGTGTGGTGGTGCTCGCCTTTAATCCCAGCACTCTAGAGGCAGAGGTAGGAGAATCGCTGTGAGTTCGAGGCCAGCCTGAGACTCCAGTGAATTCCAGGTCAGCCTGAGCTAGAGTGAGACCCTACCTCGAAAACCCAAATAAATAAATAAATAAATAAATAAATAAATAAATAAATAAATAAATAAATAAATAGTGGGCTGGAGAGATGGCTTAGCGGTTAAGGCACTTGCCTCCAGTGCCTAAGGCCCCGGGTTCAATTACCCAGTATCCACATATGCCCCTGGTGCTCTCTCTCTCTCTCTTTTTCTCTCTCTCTGTATTTCTCTGCTTGAAAATAAATAAATAAAATATTAAAAATAAATAAAAAAGATTGTGTGTGCAAGATGGAAGGGTATATATGTATGACATTAAAAAAATAAAACCAATAAACAATATAAATTGTTTCTGATGGCAAATAAAATTTCTGTGATCAAATGTTTTAAATAAAAATTTCCCTTTATCATCACTGTATCTTGAACCAAAGTCAGTCACAACTTGTACCTTCCAGAAGGCTAATATGAGAAATTGAATATGTCTTATTTTGTCAAAGAATATTGAAGAGATCTAATTGGTAGACCAATCTCTTAATGCCTTTTCATTAAGATAGCCCTTCTTGCAGGATTTAAATCATTGCAGCAAGCATTTAAAATAGATGATTTTCCTCAAGTTGTTACATATCTTTGAGTGTCTCATTAAAAAAAATCCAATACTTAACAGTTTAGTTGACTTTATGATGCCACGTTGGAAAGTAACGACTCCTCAAGGAGACATAAGTTCACAAGTGAGCACTCAGGATGCTTTGACCTTATCTCGTAAGGCACACTTAGATGAAATAGGAAGATCACAGCCGTAGGAAGAGCTCGCATCTAGGGTAAGTTCTGCATTGCTTCTCTTAATAAAAGAGCTCAGAAGATTGAGAAGACTCCTGAATTTTTATTGTGTATCTACTGTCTTTGCATTTTATAGCTAGAGCCTATTATTCATTCATCCTGCACATGAATCTTCCCAGTGACTAATCGATTATGAGGCCTGACAATCCAGCTAGAGGCAATCATGTTCATAAAGCCTGCTGAGCTGCAGTGAGGAGGAGAGAAGGCAGAGGCACCTAGCAGTCAGGACCTCTGATAATTATCTCCTGCAGGGATCACATCTCCTAAGGCGCACTTGACATCCAATCCAAAGGTTATGAGTGATGTCACTGGCTGTGAACAGGCTGTGGTTTACATAATTTTCTTCTGATGAGATTTGGATGCTATGGAAAAGTCCTTCAGCAGATAACCACACAGGGGACACAACAATCCCCTTTCCCAGACACTTTTTCACACGTACGTGTGCGTGTGTATGCACACACACACACACACACACACACACACACCAACATAACCACTCAGGGTGGTTGTTTATTTAGCTTGTTTCCAGGCTACACCTCGTTAAAAAAGCTTGTTGCTTGTTATAGTGGGGCTTCCTGACATGAACATTCATGCACTTTATGGAGGTTTGACCTTAGACTGTGGATGTCCTGCTCAATGAATAGCCCACCCAAGTAAGAGGTCCTGGACACTGAGTTTTGGAGGATAAGCAAGGCTTGGGAGTCACTGCGAAGAGGTTTCCCTCCTCTTCCCTCCTCGCCTCGGAGATGGGAAATGACACCCTGTGGGCCAGGACAGGCACATATGACCCCAAGAAGAGGAATCTGTCTAGAAAGACTTTTTCCTCTTCCACTTTCTTTTCTTCTCATAGTTGGATGAGAACGTGCCCTGGAGAGTTCCAACAGACCCTGCAGCCATCAGGTGAAAGCCAGCACGCTGGGGATAGAGGTTGCTTTTTTGTTCACTCTGTGTGTGTGTGTGTGTGTGTGTGTGTGTGTGTGTGTGTGTGTGTGTGTGGTGTGCTGCTGGAAGCCAGAGGCTGATGTTGGGTATCTTTCTCCACTGGTCTGCACCTTGCTTGCAGAGGCAGGTGTCTCGCTGGAACCCAGAGCCCAGCAGTCTCTTCAGCCCTTTTGCCCCCAGCCACATGCCAGGATTGTAGGCGACCATCGCAGCACGTGGCATTTCCATAGATGCTACAGATCTGAACTCTGGTCCTCGGGCTCTATCTAGTGTGCTATCACCCAGCCCAAGCCCAGGCTTCTGATAGACAACCCTGGAAATGCTTACTAGAAACTTAGCCAGGAATACCAAATACTATTAAAAACCAACTTTTGCTCAGAATTGTTGCTTAACTCCTAAGAGCCTTATCTTCTGGGAAAGTGGATGCCTCTAAGAGTGTCACACTCACTGCGGATTGAGGGCAGAGCCAAAGCAAAGTTAATGAATTTAAGTTCCAGAAGGGTCTGAGGCACCACACATTTTTTTTAATCCTGCTTTTTATTAGTTTCAGCAAATGTTAATCAAAGTGGATAAATGAACAAATAATAAATGAAAAGAAACATAATTTTAACTTTTTAGAAAATATATTTTGATAATACCAATATTAACAAAGTATGTGGAAGACTTAACAAAATTCAGAACAGACCTGATTCCGTACTTGTACTCTACCTGCTGCACTTATGTAAGTAAAAAGACTGCTTCTGGAAGCATAGGAAGTAAAGTATACTAAATAATTTCAGAGAAAGAAAGAATAAAAAATATTTACACAATTTTTATTTTAATGATAATAAAATATTTCTATAAATCATTTAGGATTTATAATGCCATTTGTTTTACCTTCCCACCTTTGAATCTTTAATATTCTTGTTTTACATTTTAATAATCTCATGTTCATAAATTATTCATACATTTTCATGTGATTTCTAATTTGCTTTTCAGAAACCATGCCTGGGTTCTCTATATTTTTCTCTTTCTTTGTTTCTTTCTTTCTTTGTTTTTTCTTTCTTTCTTTGTTTTTTCTTTCTTTCTTTTTTCTTTTTCTTTCACTTTTTATGTCTTTATAGTTTTTGAAATAAAAATGTGACTATTCTCCTTTGTGGTTTATTTTATCTTCAAATAAAAGCAAGTCTCTTTTTATAGTTAGAAATACACTTCTTAAAATGTATTTGCATCAGATTTGACTGTTTTTGACTTAATCCAGCTCTTCATAGTAAAGGTATTCATTGAGATTCTTTTTTTACAATCTGAATGTTAAAACTATTATTACTGGCACAATGGTTAATGATATCTATTGATATGTAGAAATAAAATTAGGTTTTATTAATAATTAAAATTAGGCTGCTTTAGACTGAATCAGTTCATTTACAATGGCACCTTAGGAATAAATTTCACTTAAAATAATTTTCAAATTGGCCTTAACTAGGACTAATTATTTTCTCATGGATGTAATACAGCATAAAGATTATTATACTGAAATATGATTATAAAAACCAGCACCTAGACATTGTGGAATAAAGTATAATAGGGAAGCTGTCAGAAATAATGGACTCTACAATAAATATAATGATGGGTAGGAAACTGACTTGAATGAGACCATTTTAAAATGAGCTTCAAAGTAAAACTCATTTCAGCCAAACAATGCAAAGCATATTAAAGTCTAGTTGCAGTATTACTTACGGGTAATTACACTTATGAACACAGGTCTTGCTTTAAAACAGTCATAAGTTATACTCTAGCTTCTTCAGGAGAGTTACATTCCTGATGCTGAGTTTAGTTGAGGAAAGACTGACTTTGTTCAATGCACAAACACTGGGCCAACTCCCCAAGTGGAGCAAAGATCCAAATCCTCAAGTCGTAGCTACTCCGAGGGTCAAGACAAGGGCATTCTCTATACTCTTTACTCTTTCTCCACAGGGGTGCTTCACTTTCCAAATTCACCTTTTAAAAATAGTTTACTTATTTATTTGCAAGGAGATAGGAAGAGAGAGAGAGAGAGAGAGAGAGAGAGAGAGAGAGAGAATGGGCACACCAGGGCCTCCAGCCACTGCAAACGAACTCCAGATGCATGTGCCACTTTGTGCATCTGGCTTTATGTGGGTAAGTGGGGAACTGAACTTGGGTCCTTAGGTTTTGCAGGCAAGTGCCTTAACCGCTGAGCCATCTCTCCAACCCTGTTTTCTAAATTCTTTATATCTAATAACCAAATGATAACATGCATCATTGTCTCAGCACAGGGCTTGGCGTGGTGATGGGACTGGTGCCTTCAGGTGCTCACAGTCTTGTGGAAATATTAAAGAATTGCCAAACTAATACTGATACTTACTATCAGGCAAACCACAACTATTCCAGGATAGCAAAATCCCTAGAGACCCTGCCCTGGAGTTTACATCCTATTAGAAAATTCA
This sequence comes from Zapus hudsonius, assembly GCA_004024765.1. Classification (NCBI taxonomy): domain Eukaryota; kingdom Metazoa; phylum Chordata; class Mammalia; order Rodentia; family Dipodidae; genus Zapus; species Zapus hudsonius. The sequence goes on from PVHP010047388.1 coordinate 9,180, forward strand.
GAAATTAGGCACCAGGAAGTGAAAGTTCCATTTTAACTGGGGTCAGATAACTCAGAGAAATGGCATCCCATTGCCTGACATAGAGCTTCCGAGAAGACGATGATAAAGATAAGACCAAGAGAAGACTAGAGATGAGTTCACCAGATGGGGAAGGCAGAAAGGAAATTCCGAGCAAGAAAGAAGGCCTTCACAACATCATTCTTCTATCTGTTGAAGTCCCTGGTATGTTACAGGAAGGGAGAAGTATTTCCTTTATGCAGTTCTGTCCCGGTGGAGCTCAGAGGAGTTCTCATTTCCTTCGCACTCGGCCCTGGAAAAGGTTCCTCCTCTAGAGAACCTGCTCCTCGAGAAGCCTGGTTCAGAGGGCTATTCCCACGGGGCTGCAGCAGACCACGTCCCCAGTGTCAGCCAGGCTGAGCCCACACACCGTGAGCATCGTTCTGAGGGATGGAGAAACTGGCATAGGCAAACCATTCCTGCAGGAAAGCTAGTGTCCATGACATGCAATGTCCCAGTGGAGCAAAGCTGGCCTGTTCTCTGTCCCATTTTCAAGAACATCACCAATATCCTAAAATAATGGAAGCCTGGAAGCTATGCTAAATGTGCTTTTCGCTTTCACCTTCCAAGTCAATGCCTCTGCTCTCTCTTATTTGTGAGGAGAGAGAGAGAGAGAGAGAGAGAGAGAGAGAGAGAGAGAGAGAGAGAGAGAGAGAGAGAGAGAGAGAGAGAAGGAAGGGAAGAGAGGAGAGGAGAAGAGAGAAGAGGAAACAGACTGAAAATGGCCCCAACAGGAACTTTTGCTGCTGCACCTGCCGCTTTGTGCATCTGGCTTTACCTGGGGAGCCAAATCCAGGCAATGGGGTTCGCCATCAAGAACCTTTAACTGAGAGCTGTCTCCCCAGACTGGCACTCTCCCTGTCTGCCACTGACTTAGTTCAGCTCCTCTGACGGCCACTAAGAGTCAATCCCAGGGTCTGCTTCCTGCTTCTGCCAATCCACACATCGTTGTCACCAGAATAATTCCCAAAATAGTCTCATCTCCTGATTTCAGGAAAAGTTCCAGGTTCTCCAGTGAAGTCAAACTACCAAAAATGACGCTGCTCTGCTGGTTTTATTGCCTACAACGACCTCAATGCGATATCATCTGCAGCCATATTGAGATACATGTGGTATTCTAAATGAGCTTTATTCTCCCAGGAGACCCTTTTCTGAAAGATTTAGCCTTAGAGGTCAAGAGATTAAAGAGCTTTGCTAAACACACCTCAGAGGAATTCTCATGCAGAAGCAAAAAGTTAACCGAATAATTGCATTTTTATAAGGAACTGCTAGGGAAATAGTTATTGTGATTGGTTTCTTGGAAGAATATTGCACATTACTAAATTTCTATCAATTTTTTATAGATCAAAACTGAAGCAACACAAGATTTAGTCTCTTAGCTTGTATGTGACCGGCACAAAGGCTGCCACGTGAGGCCGAGCGATGGATGATAACCGTGAGAAGTCTGTCTGCAGAGAGCCACGTCTGCATGGTGTCTTCAGCTGAAAGTTGTCAAAACGCACGGATTGTGAATACCACTGCCAGGACCTAAATTACCCAGAAGTGCTATCGTGGTAACTAACTTCTAGCTGCACAGGACAGGTTTGAGCAACCAGAGCGCTGGTCTCCCTTCCCACAGCAGCCACGCTGGCCCCTGTCCTTAGCATGGCTTGTTAGAAGCCTCTGGCCTCTGTAGTCCGAGGCTGAGTCTAGTCCACTCTCCTTGTTACAGTTTCCAATTCAGGATGCTTTTCTATTTTCAAACAGTTGGAAAAACAAGAACACAATTTCAAGATGGACCTTGAAGTGACATCACTTGAAAAGGAGAGGCTCGTCCAATCTCAGTGTTCACAGTTTTATGGGGGCGCAATGCCGGGAGTGGAAGGAGACCCTCGGAGCCCTCTGATGGCAGAAGATGGGGATGAGCTGCTTCAGAGCTCCTCACTGCTCACACCTGGATGTGGAGGGCCACATTCCAGAGCACAGCCATGATTTTATGGGAGCATGGGCATCTTCTTGTTGATGGCTGCCTTGGATCTACAGCAGAGGGTTGAGTTTAGATGACACCCATACTTTGGGGTTCTGTCCCCATAAACTCACCATAAGCTGGAAATACTCTACGGGAGGAAATATACTTAATAGCCCTAAATTTCAGAGCACCCTGGCTTTGTCCAGTTTACCTTAAACATGTTCAGACACTGTGGCTGAGCAAAGCCACCTCACACCAAACCCATTTTATAAGAAGGCCCTGACTTCTCAAGTGGGCTTTGAGTTCCGTGGCTGCCAGCTGTCACACTCACGACTGAGCAGCTTCCAGGAGCCCAAGCTCGCTGTAACAGCTCTGCATATTGCTGGCCCAGAACAATATCGAAGCTCAAAATGTGAAGTCTGATTTCTACTGAATGTGTGGCTTCCATTCCAGGCTCTGTAGACAGAAAACACGCACTGTGTTAGTCCCATTATAGAAAGTGATGTTGTGAGTTAAGGTCCTGCTGAATTGTTGGGGATGGTGGGCTTGATTAAGATGTTTAATTGACTCTGGCCTTTTAGGAGTCTCGGCAGCCCCTCCCTCCAAAGGAGGGAAAGCGTAGCCCTGGTGCTGACGACCACTGCCACACCGACTGTGGTGTTTCCTGGTGAACACGAACCACTCCACGGAATAGAGCTTTCCTAGAGGGCTCTGTGGGTCCGAATAGGGATGAAACAAGGGCTTTGTGTGTCTAGGAACAGGGCTGGAAGCCTTCTGGAATGGCAATCCGACTTCTTCTCCATCCCTCCTCCTACCTACTCTAGTAGCCAAATGGCCCACCTTCAGACACTATGCAATTTAAAGCAGAACCGGTCTGAGCAAATCCTCATTTGCTCTGGCCTGGTGCTCACAGTCCACAGAGCGTGCACCTACTTTTGGCAGTAATTAACAAACCTAACGGGGCTGGGTGGGGATATTTGGTGGTCTCTGCATCTCTTCAAAGCTGATGCACGGCTTTTAGAACTTTCTGGTGTCTGTGACTTGGAATCTGGGCAGTCATGTGTGTTCTCCCCACTCTTCCAAGATATGTCCTTCAAAAGTTACTGACTGTGGTGGCCTGGATGTGGCTAAGAATGGGGACACTTGTGATCACTGGTATCAACCATGGTGTAAGCTGAGCTGTTCTTTCAAAATTGCTTTTGCTTGGTTTCTGAGTTTCACGTGTCTTCCATTTCTTCAGTGTCCTCTTTCCAGCTTTACACTGTCAGAGTTGGTTACTGTCTCAGCTTTGTAATGATGCGCTAGTCTCCCCAGGCAATTTCAAGCATTTGATGACTGTGATGGTAAGTTATGTGGCCGACTTGACCTGTTAGCAGTTCACAATCATCTTGAGTATTGTGTAGCATATTTCCTCCAAATTAAAGAGAGAAAGCAGGCTCAGGGGATTCAGGACGTCATGTTAGCTAGAAACAAACATCCCTTCCTGGTAGGGCAGTGTAGGAAGAAAATTCCAGAGACTCAGGAAGTTTGGGGAAGCTTTGCAAGACTCTGCCCTAAGGCTCTATAAAGGGGAAGGAAATCTCTCTCCTCCTGCCTGGCTGCTGGTGCTCGTCGTGACTTGGATGTGCATCCATCCTGCTCATCCATCCCTGGAACGAAGCGTCCTCAGCCTTCCAGCCTGGACTGAAGACCAGCGGCTCCCCAGGAGGGCTTCAGGCCTTCAGGGCTGGA
>PVHP010047389.1:0-12908 GCA_004024765.1 Zapus hudsonius
GAGAGAGAGAGAGAGAGAGAGAGAGAGAGAGAGAGAGAGAGAGAGAACCAAGGCCACCACCTTGTGGGTCTGGACATATGTGGGTCCTGGGGAATTGAACTGAAGAATGTTTTCATGCACAACTTTCGCCCTTGAAATTGTTAAATTGGACTCTGTCTTTATCAAGTACTCTTAAAGTATGACAAGTGCTCATGAAAGCATTTCAGATTTTCAGAAAGTCACTGTCACAATCCTAGCACGCCCAGGGACCCTTTCCCTAATTGACGCATGCTCTTAAAATCCTGCCTCACTCAATCGGTATCCACCCAGATACAAGGAATCACACGCTAATCCTCCATTGATGTCACCTACATGCATTCACCCCTTTCGAGTCCTATCCATTCTAACAAGCCATCTTTTCCAAAAACAGTTTTCTTCATGTCACTGCTGTCCAGGCCTTCTTCATGTCACCCGACCTCTGCCCATCCTTTCCTAATGGCTCCTTCTACTTTTCTCCCCTCACGACCCAAATATCACCTGCCGACTCGGTCATCCACATTATTTCAGGATGATCCCTTTAAACCCTAAATCCAATCCTCACACATTCCAGTTTTCTGCAAGGAGAGATTCCAGCTTCTTGTTCTAGCTAGTCAACTTGCCCCAAGAATCCTTTGTCCCTTCTCTAAAGTCCTGGGATTACAGACAGGTCACCATGCCAGCCAGGAAGTTACCTAGGGATCTGAATTCAGGACTCACACTTGCACGGCAAGTACTTTGTCCACTGAGCCAGACCCTCAGTTTTCTATTTTTATTTTTGAGGTAGGGTCTCGCTCTAGCCCAGGCTGACCTGGAATTCACTATGGAGTCTCAGGGTGGCCTTGAACTCATGGTGATCCTCCTACCTCGACCTCCCCAGTGCTGGGATTAAAGGCGTGCGCCACCACGCCTGGCAGTTTCCTCTTCTTAAAGTGTCTTTCTTCCACTTTCCTGACTGGAGCATTTTTTTAAATTGGCACATATTCATTATATAGAGAGAAGGTTACATGTAGAAAATGTCTTTCATGTTCATCGTGTACTTTGACTACATTCACCATTTCCCCCTCCTCCTCCTCCTTCCTTCTCTCTCCCATTAGTTTCACCCCTTCCCTGTCTTAACTTGGTTTTCTTATCTTGAATTTCAGTTCAATGCATCTATAAAGAATTCTAGGACTGACCCATGTATGAGAGAAAATATGTGATACTTGTATCTTTGACTTATTTTGCTTATTATGATTTCCAGTTACAGTTCTCTTTATAGTTCAGTTTTCCCTGGCAAACATCTTTCTCTGAAATATTCTCCTGAAATACTCCTTTTTCCTTGGAACTCTTGAGCTGATCACTCTCATCGTTATCCATGAATGAAGCCTGCCTTCTTCCAGTCCTCAATCATTACGGTCCCCTATGGCCTATCTGGACCTCTGCCTGTGACATGTTCCTCCCGTTTTCTGCTGTGTTCTCAGGCTCTCAATGCAGAAGTCACTTCCTCCACTAAGTGTCCTCTGTCCAGACACCAGCCTGGTGTGCCCTTTGTCCCTTCTCCTGTGTTACGGTTTCCTGTTTGCGATTGACATCTCCAATAGACTCCTGACTTTGGGACAATAAACACTAGGTCCTGATTGTGGCTAGGAACTGACCAGCAAGGACACGCACGTTGGATGAACTGATAGGAACAGTGAGGTCACTAAAGAGCACATAAATTAAGAATCCAGATCTAGGAACAAGGACACTCTCCACACACTTTAGCGTTCAGATGACTTTTTTTTATTATCCATAATTAGATACACTTAATAAGAGAATAATGTGTTTATGTCTCCAATTCCCCTATTTCCCTCTTCCCTGTCCCTGATCAGTTGGATTTCCTCCTCCGTGGGCAGTCTGGATCAGTCTATGGGGTAGGGGGTTGTGAATAGCCTAGGAGGCAACCCGGTTCCACCCCCCTTATTTGCTTCAGTTGTGTGATTATTTCATCAGGTCTGTGTTGCAATAATTTCTGGGCTATATGTGCTTATATAAGGCTGTGAATGTATTTATTTTTGCTGCAAGCACTTTCAGATCGAGTTTAATCACACCTGTGTACGAGGATAGATCTTTTTAGCAGAATAACGTCACACAAGGTCATCTTGCCTTACATATGCAACTGACTACATCCTGTACTGTTAAATAGGTGAGAGTAGATTTTCTTTTTTTTATTGTCCATAATGAGTTACATTGTTTAGTGGTCCAACAATGAGTTGTTATCCCCAATTCCTCATTGCCCCCCTTCCCATCCCCAGTCAACTGGACATCCTCCTCCGTGGGCCTTCTGGATCAGTCCTTGTGGCAGGGGACCATGGATAGCCTGGTATTCAGCCAGGTTCTCCTGACCCAAGTGTGTTGTCACTGAGGGGTGCCATGCCTCTGATATTCTCCCCCACCACGGCTCTCACAATCTTTCCACCCCCTCTTCCTCTCAGTTCCCTGAGTCTGGTGGGTGAGTATAAAGGTTGTTTTAATGTTGTGAGCTTAGGAGTTTTTGTGTTGAGAATCATTGGTTTCTGTCACCCTGTCTTATCCTGTGTTGATTGAATGGCTGTGGCTGTGGGTCCCTTGTTCATCCCCTCATTCTCTGCAGGGTTCCCTATGGATCCTCTACGATATGACTGGTGGCTCATCTCTTGCCAGGATCTCAGCTATCTGCCTGTGGTAGGGTTATATGGGCCACAGCTCGGCGAGAGTAGATTTCCTAAAGACAATGTAAACGGAGCGAGGAACTCTCTAGAACCTTCAACTTTAGCCAATGACACTGTTCTTTTGTCCACAGACGGCTTGAGTCCAGGCATCTCCACCTCTTCATGCCGGCTCTGATGGGGTTTGTGGCCACAACCACCTCCATAGTGTATTATCATAACATCGAAACTTCCAATTTCCCTAAGTTACTTTTAGGTAAGTACAAGCACATTTTTCACAAAAGAGCCATTTCTTTTAGTTTTCCACATAAAGAGGACTGTTGTTAGAGTGGGTTGAGTGTGAGAAGCTTTGGGGAAAACGCAAGGATTCTTCTAAAGTCTCCCAATGAATGTGGGGTTGAAGGTAAACTGAAGTCAGACCTCGTCATTCCTCCAGGACACCTGGTTTCCAACAAATGGCCCTGGTGGCGAGTCAGTGTGTGGTAGGAAATGGGGGGGATGCTTTGGGGGCTCCCAGATGTTGCTCTCTAGCAGTCAGAGCTCTTTTCTCCCCTCAGGCACGGGGTTCTGGACCATCTTCAGAGGTGAAGCCTGTGGCTCTGTGGGGAAGCCATGTTTCCCTGCAGAGTGCAGTGTAGCTAACAGAATCTGCCTCGAAGCAGGGCTCCTCACATCTGCATTGTGGATGTTAAAGATTCAAACTCAGGCCCTCACATCTGCTTGTGGGGCAAGCACTGAATGAGACAGAAAAAAAGAAGAGAGAGAGAGAGAGAGAGAGAGAGAGAGAGGAAAGAGAGAGAGAGAGAATGGGAGCTCTAGGGCCTCCAGCCACTGCAAACAAACTCCAGATATATGCGCCACCTTGTGCATCTGGCTCTAGGTGGGTACTGGGGAATCGAACCCAGGTTGTTAGGCTTTAGAGGCAATTGTCTTAACCATTGAGCCATCTCCCCAGCCTCAGAATTTTGTTCTTATACTCAACTGTTGTATGTGTCTAATGTGTGAATGAAATATTTTCCCATTTCATTGATGGATATCTGACTGCTTGCAGATCTTATCTCTCAGGAAAGGACAAGCCGTTATAAACAGTTTTGTACAAGTAGTTTAGTGGTTATGTGTGTTTATTTCTTTTGGTAAATACTTCAGGAAGAAATTGCTGGACCATAGGATAGGCAGAGGCACATGTTTGGATCATTAAGAAATTAACAGATCTTTACTCTAAGTAGTTGAATTATTTTACATTTTCACTAAAAGTGTGTGAAAGTTCCAGGTCCACATGGCCACCACGTTTGGAGATCTTAGTCTATGTAATGTAGCCTACTCATGGGTGTAAACTCATAACGTACTGCAGTTTTAATTTGCCTTTCCCTGATGACTTCTCATACAGCATGTTGTTGAATGAATTTATTAATTATTTGCTATCTTTACAAGGTGGCTATAGACACACTGTCCCCATTTTTAATAAGTTGCAAGCTATTGAGTTCTAAGGAGAACTTTGTCATCAAATATATTTTGAAAATGTTTCCTTCCCAGTCTGTGTCATTCAAACACATTTGTTTAGCAGGATCACTTGATGAGCAGGTTTTAATTTGGATGTAGCATAATTTATCATTTTTATTGTGCTTTCAACACTGCTTTCTGTGTCTTAAGTACCTGGAGAGATGGTTCAGTGGCAAAAAGCACTTGCTTGACATGCCTACTGGCCCAGGTTCAATTCCCCAGCCACCCACATAAAGCTGGATGGGCATTCCTTTGTAGAGGCAAGAGACCCTGGCATACCCACGCACTATGATTTCTTTTAGAACTGTTATACTTTTAGTTCTTGTTTTTATTTATTTGTTTGAGAGGGACAGAGACAGGGAGAGAGAAAAAGAGAGAATGGGAACACAAGGGCCTCCAGCCACTGCAAATGAACTCCATCCAGATGCATGTGCCACTTTGTGCATTTGGCTTATTCACATGGACACTTGGGAATCTAACCCAGACCGTAAGGCTTTGCAAGGAAGTGCCTTTAACCACTGAGCCATCTCTCCAGCCCCAAGTTCTTGTTCTTTAGAACTCTGATCCACTTTAAGTCAATGGTGAATATGGTATCAGGACAGTGTCAAGTTTCTGTTTGTTTCAAATGCATATCCACCTGTTCCCCCACCATTGTGGGAGAGACTGCATTCCCCATCAGGTTGCTTTCGTACCTCTGTCAGAATCTTGAATTAGACAACTGTTTCATGGCTCAAGTTTAGGTCCTTTTATCGTCCCTCTGATCTATGTCACTTCTGGTCTATGCTCACCTCGGTAGTTTCTGTGGACTTGAGAACCTGGAGGGTGGTTTATAATGTTTGTCTCTCCAATGTCTGCATTGGGTTTTCTAGTTTATATGTTCAAAAATGTCCTGGTGTGATTGTGGTGAGGATTACATTGAGTATTCAGTATCACTTAGGGTCCTTGAGTACCATGATTCATTCTCGGTTGGCTTTGGAGTCGTGAACTTTATCACCATCCACGTTCTATTGTATTCCAGATCACTTTCTAATGGCTTCTGCTTCAGTATAAAACACAGTTGATCTTGTCACTTTTCATCTTGGAAATTCCCTTATTACTTCTAGATATTTCTCTGCAGCGTCTTAGGATTTTCTGCACAAATGTCTCTGCAAGCAGAGACACTGGGTTTTTATTTTTTAAAACATTTTTATTTTTTATTTTTGCCATATTGCTGTATTTAGCACCTCCCAGAAGATGCTAGCTAGGTACAGTAAGAATGAATTACATCCTGACGTTAGGGGAAAATAGTCTTTCATAGTTAATTATAGGCTCTTCTTCAAAGACCTTTATCTGGTATCTTTGCTATTTAAAGCTTTCAAAGAATAATATTTCACAATGAATGAGTGCTGAATTGTATTCAATTGTTTTTTCATTTCTTTTCATTGAGAAAATTGAATGTTTGTTGTGCTAAATTGCACTACTATTTTTTTTAGATGACAAGGCATTCCTGGAATTATTCATACAGAGTCATGCCCTATTATATGGATTATTAGAAGTGTGTTGCTTAATTTCTAAGTACGTGGAGACATTCAGATAGCTTACTATACAGAAAGACCCAGAAGTTACCTGCATGTTCTCTGTGCATGGCGTTCAATCTCTGTGTTAGGCAGCAGAGTTTGGTGAGGACCAGAGCTCCGTGTTAGTTGGGATATTGTTGTTACTACAGCCTCAGTTAGCACTTGGACCTGAGCCTGGGGAGGCGCCGAAGCAGAGAGTCCAGCTGACCCGTGCTTGGACTCATGACCCGTGAAAGCTGTGTGACCATCACTGTGTGCTGCTGTGAGTTCCCAAGTTTCTGCAACCCATTAAGCAGCAATAGAAACAGACCTTGCTCTTCCCCCACCCTGGTGTCTTGAGATAACATCCTGTGAAGCAGATGAGGAAGGGGCAACTTTGTGATGCTCCTGTTTTAGCCTCCCAAGTGCCGGACCGTAGGGACGCACCACCATACCTGCCTTGATTTTTTAAATGCAATTATGCTGTGGTCAGAATGATCATTACTGTGATTTCCTTGCCCCTTGGTTAACTGAATGCACATCTAATTGGAACCAGGACCATATTCACTTAATGCAATGTATAATTCTGGAGGTGGTACATTTATTAAAATACCAAATCATTTTGTAAAAATCAAATAATCTGAGATCTAGGTCTAAGATGGATAGCATTGAGATCGTATAAATTTTCAGTAGGCAATGCACAATTTGATTGTCATTTAATTATTAGAAGTGTTTCTTTTTTCTTCTTTTTCCTCTTTTTTTAAAGGTAGGGTCTTACTCTATCAAGACTGACCAGGAATTCACTATGTGATGATCTTTATAATAAAACGGTGCCACACACAGATGATTGCTACTTGACCCCTTCCCACCCTGTATCATTCCTTCCATTCAAAACCCATGACACACTGTGGAACGTCTATGTTGTTTTCTTGGCTGTTGGGGAGATGGCTCAGCCTCACAAGTGTGAGACTTGAATCTGGATCCCCAGAACCCACATAAATGCTGGGCATGGTGGTGATGTGCACTTGGTAGTTCCAGCACTAAGAGGCAGAGACAGGTGGATCCCTGGGGCAAACTGACCAAATTTGTAAGCTGAATTGTTTCAGGAGAGGCCTCATCTCAAGAAATAAGATGGAAAGTGATGAGTGAGACACCCACTATCAGCTTCTGACCTCTGTGCATGCTTCCACACATGGGAACAGGCAGAGGCTGACAGATGCACACCACACATATACACATGCTAAAAAGGAAAACCTCTTGTTTTCTTACCCAAAACTTAATTCGCAAATGAAATACTGGAAATAGCCTTTGTGATTCAAACACCCCGTGTTTATATTGAACCAGTAATGACTTTGCGTCTTGTCTTCCTGCAGCCCTCTTCCTGTATTGGGTCATGGCCTTTATTACCAAGACGATCAAGCTGGTGAAGTACTGGCAGTCTGGGTGGGGGGTGTCAGACCTGCGCTTCTGCATCACGGGCGTGATGGTCATCCTGAACGGGCTGCTGATGGCTGTGGAGATCAACGTCATCCGGATTCGAGTGAGTGTCGGTCATGGTCAGTTTTGTGTAGCTACTGAAACTCAACAACACCTCAGTGCTAAAGATCGTAGCAGCCAGAGGTGACTAGTATTTAGTAAGAAATGCAATTGTTTGTAAGTATCACACTAAGCTTCAAGCCATTCATGTTTCCAGAATCTCACTGTGAACTTGAAATCTATTCCACAGCCGTAGTTATTGACGGGATGCTTGCTGTACTCATATACTCTATTAAGTTCTTTACCTCATCTGTCATTGGCCAAAAGTACATTTGGTTAAACAAACAAACAAACAAATCCTGTAATATAGAAACTGATCATTGAAGAGAAGATAATTCAATCCTCTCTGCTTATTACCCTGATGAAGAATCTTCTACAGAGATAACTTTAAATACATGTCCGAAGGAATGTAGTCAAAGTCCATATTCAGCCTATAATTTTTCATCTATTGTACTTTCTACCATCTGACACTATCGGTTATCTTGTGTGAGATAGTACTAATAGATTCTCCAATATTCACCGTCTCTCAGAGAACATTGATTCTGCTTTCTGAGTGCTTTCTGAGTGTGTCCAGTGTACGTGGACAATAGTCAGTTAGCATCAGCCAAGCAAAAGAGGTCAACACTGAACATGACGTTAATAACAAAATTCTGTATGAAATCAACCCGATCACAGGATGATGAAAGTTTCTTTTTTAAAGCTAATTAAGTGTTCAGAGTTGGCCCCAAGTAGTTTTCCTGTGAAACTCTGGCATTTAACTAATTAATCTAATGAAAACCGAAGATAAAACATACTAAAGAATGTAGCAGAGCAAGATGGAAGTGTTGAAATAAAAATTTTGACCGCTTTCGGTGAAAGTGTGGAAGAGGTTGAGCTTCTGTTTTTCCCACGAGGGAAAAGAAGGAGGCTAATGTTTGTCCTGTGGAATTCTTCCTGCTACAGAGGTATGTCTTCTTCATGAATCCTCAGAAGGTAAAGCCTCCAGAAGACCTCCAGGATCTGGGTGTGAGGTTTCTTCAGCCATTTGTGAATTTGCTGTCCAAAGCAACTTACTGGTGGATGAACACGCTCATCATATCTGCTCATAAGAAACCTATTGATCTCAAGGCAATTGGAAAATTGCCAATAGCCATGAGGGCAGTAACTAATTATGTTTGCCTGAGAGATGCCTATGAAGAGCAAAAGGTAATTTTCCATGTCCATTGCCACAGAGAATGGGGGCTTATTAAATATGAATGCTAAGCTTAAGGAATCTCTATAGCCAAAGGGAAGTAAATTCACTTGTCTTACCCAGTAGTTGGAAGTCCTGTTAATTAGACTCCCAGGGAAAGAGTGGAACGGCCTGTGAGGTTTTATGAACATGTGTTCTGTTAATTGCTCACTAAATCCATAAATGAGGGTTAAGGGAGTTGTCTTTCCCCTGGGACATGTTCTACAGTGGACAGGAAATATTAAATTTCTTTGTGATTAACCTGTGTTATCATATAATGTTAATAGCATATAATTTTAACTCTTCTCAAGTGTCCTGTGAACAACTTTATGTATGGGCAAAACTTTATTACATATGGACATTAATCACATCCACTAATAACCACCCCAAATAAATGAAAATGTTTGTAGTAATTATTAACTAAAATTTGGATGCTGTCGTGCAAATTTGGGATGGATGGGGATTAAAAGGGTGTCAATTATCCATATACCTTCTTTTTAAAAATATTTTATTTATTCATTTTCAAGGGGAGAGAGAGAGAGAGAGAGAGAGAGAGAGAGAGAGAGAGAGAGAGAGAGAGAGAGAGAGAGAGAGAGAGAGAGAGTGAGTGCACCAGGGCCACCACCTTGTGGGTCTGTCTTATGTGGGTTCTGGGGAAATGAACCCAGGGCCTTAGGCACTGGAGGCGAGTGCCTTAACCTCTGAACCATCTCTCCAGCCCCCATATACCTTCTAAAATTAACTTCTTGGGTACTTTCCTTGTGTGTTAACAGTTGCTCTGAATTTTGAAGTATCTATGGAGAGTTTCAATTGGTGATTTTGAATAGTCGGTCAGTGATAACACGTTCATTGATGCACTTGATGACGCAATCACCTACACATCTCAGGGTCATTTAAACTGGAAGAGAGTTGTGTACGGTGGATCAGTTAATGAGTTTTGGCGATCCTAAATCAAAATCAGCAAAGCATTTATGGTAAATGATGAAAGTACATCAGAAATTTGTGTTACGAAATTACGATTGCAGGAAATGGTTACTACGAATGACCCCTGAGTCATTTGTCTGGTTTCCCCCTGGGATAAGTCTTGCATAAAAATTTATAAATGTCTCTGCTAAACATTTAAAATACAGACAAGTTCCTGGAGTTTCTGAGTGCTTTTCACCAAATAGAGTAACTTGAATTTGTTGTGCTATGTATCAGTGGACTTCATGGAATCATGAAATTGTCTATTCAAGCAGAGTCAAATATGGGGCAGTTGAATTTTATTCCATTGAAATTGCTTCTTTGCCACCACGGAAATACTTTACCTACCTTTTATCCAAGACAGACTTATGTTGTTTTTTCTTAAGGATCTTAAAGTGTTTCCAAGCAACAACTATAGATGTGGGAAGCCATAGATTGACCTAATCATTCATACCATTCTTCATTTCACAAACACAAGCTTTTGAAAATTTACAAAACTATGGATTAACCATTATGAAGGTGGTGGAAGAGTTATGTATGTTAGCTTGTTGCAATGTGATCAGGATCTCTTGTGATTTAATATATGCAGAAGTATTGAAACTTTGCCAATAACCTTGATCATTGTATTTTACTCTCTAGCTTCTCATATGATCCTGTTTGCTAATGTTTATGCCCATTTTTTTTCAAATCAAACGGAGCTAATGGTAAACATGTCCTTAAAATTACATACCATTCTTTGACAACTAAAAATTAATGCAGAGTCCTCAAAAAGCTGGCCTAGAGACTTTTCATTCTATCTGTTTTATTAAAATATATTCAAGGGGGGCTGGAGAGATGGCTTAGCGGGTAAGGCACTTGCCTCCAGTGCCTAAGGCTCCAGGTTCAGTTCCCAGGACCCACATATGCCAGACCCACAAGGTGGTGGCCCTGGTGTGCTCTCTCTTTCTCTCTCTCTGCTTGAAATGAATAAACAAAATATTTAAATATATATATATATTTTTTTTCAAGGGGCTGGAGAGATAAGGTACTTGCCTGCAAAGCCTAAAGACCTGGGTTCCATTCCCCAGTACCCACATACGGCCAGATGCACAAAGTGGCACATGCATCTGGAGTTTGTTTGTAGAGGCAGAACATCCTGGTTTGCCCATACTCATTCTCTCTCCCTCTCATTGTCAAATGACTAAATATTTTAAAAAATAAAATAAAATAAAGGCAAGAGCACCTATTTGTGTAAAATGCAAAATACAGAATTATATTGCTAGATGGAAGTTTATACATTTATTTCTGGGCCTGTATCTTCAACAGTGTGTTTCTGAGACTCATTGCTGCTTGCTCTGGGTGATTTCATCTTTTTTTTTTTTCTTTTAGAAAAAAGTAGCTAATCATCCTAACAGAACACCGTCCATATGGCTGGCCATGTACAGAGCTTTTGGGCGGCCGATTCTACTGAGCAGCACGTTTCGTTATCTGGCTGACTTGCTGGGTTTTGCTGGTCCTCTCTGTATTTCTGGGATTGTCCAGCGTGTGAATGGAACCCAGAATGGGACCAATAACCCAACAGGAGTAAGTTCATGGTGCTTTTGAAAAGAAACATAGGCACGGCAGATTTCACTGTAACTGTCACTTTTTGCAATATTGAATAAGTCAAACCTATTTATAGAGAATTGAGTGTTTTTTTTAAATAAAAATAATAAGCCAGGCATGGTGGCATACTCCTTTAATCCCAACACCTGGGAGGCAGAGGTAAGAGGATTGCTGTGAGTTTGAGGCCACCCTGAGACTATATAGTGTATTCCAGGTTAGCCTGGGCTAGAGTGAGACCCTTCCTCAAAAAAAAAACAAAAATGAATAAATAAATAAATAAGATTTCAGCCAACAAAATCGACCTCCACACACATGCACCCTCACACATACAAACACATGCCCAGCACACACATATGCACCAAGGAATAATAATAATAATAACAATATTTGTTTTCTTGTGGAGAAAAATCAAGTGTTTTTATATTCATTGAGTTTATGTGGTCAATAAAATTATTTCTCAGATTCAAAGCTTATCAATGTTTCATATTGTGTGCCAGGAACTTTATGCATAAATTTCACACTGATTATTTCACTTTATTTATTTATTGTTTTTTCGAGGTAGGATCTCGCTCTAGTCCAGGCTGACCTGGAATTCACTATGTAATCTCAGGGTGGCTTTGAACTCATGGCAATCCTCCTACCTCTGCCTCCCAAGTGCTGGGATTCAAGGCGTGCACCACCACGCCCAGCTTCACTTTATTTTTATAGCAATCTTTTAAAGAATTTTCATGCATGGGGACTTAAGGAGTACCAAGCTCTGTAGCCAATAATAATAATATATTAAGAACATTAGTACCAATGCCTATAACCATTAATATTAGCATTATAGTTTTTAATACCATATATCATGCATTTGTCTTTTCAAATATTTATTCTTTATCTGCAAGCAGAGAGAAAGGAGAGAGAGAGAGAGAGAGAGAGAGAGAGAGAGAGAGAGAGAGAGAGAGAGAGAGAGAATGGATGTGCCAGGGCCTCTTGTGATGGCACATGCTCCAGATGCATGTGCCACTTTGTGCATCTGGCTTTACCTGGGTACTGGGGAATTGAACCTAGGCCATTAGGCTCTGCAAACACGTGCTATTTTCCCCACCCTGCCTTGTGCAACTGTTATGCATAAAACTCCATCAGTTTTTATATCCTCGTGTTGACTCAGTCATATTCCTATTAAAGACAGTTTTTCTTAAGTCATGGTTTACGCCCAAAAGTGTCACATGGGTAAGAATAAATACATTGCCTATTTTATAATTTATTTCACTAGTGCATGCACCTTGGAAAAAGTTAAGTGTGTGCAATGAATTTAAAATAAAGTCTGGCACTATAGCTCAGGGGCAGGTCCTGGGTTCAATCTCTGATACCACAAGATCAAAAACTGGAGCGGATTTTCTTAGCTCTAGGCATGCCTGTCATCCCAGATTTCAGTAGGCTTCGGGAGGAGGGTCACATGTTTGAGGCCAGCCTAGACTACATAGCAAGTTCCAGGCCTGACGAGGCTACCCTAGTTTCCAAATGAACAGAATATTAATAATAATAAAGAAAATAATAAAGCTATAGAAGTCACGTGGCTGGCCTACAGGTTTTCCTGACCCACTGTCAGGTTTATAAGTAAAGTCTAAAACTAACCTTGGTCTTTTTTTAAACGTTTTTATGGACTTAAAATTATATATATATATATATATATATATATATATATATATATAAACACAACAATGTGCTCAGTATCATAGGTTATTAGATAAAGCCATTGAATCCAGGATGACATTCCCACCTTGATTTTTTTACTGCTCTCTATTTTCATTAAGGTAGAATACATATTTTCAGGAAACGCACTCAAAAGTTTAAAAAGTAACCCATTTTCTATAATTCCCTATTTCTAGTAGTCAATTATCTATTAGACAT
>PVHP010047390.1:0-12911 GCA_004024765.1 Zapus hudsonius
CAAGAGGCCCTGGCGTGTCCATACTGTCTTTCTTCCAAATAGATAAAGTTTTTTGAATAGACATTAATCAGAATATTGTGGCTCACACCTTTAATGGCAGCACTCAGGAGGCAGAGGTGGGAGGATTCCTGTAAGTTCAAGGCCAGCCTGAGTCTACGAAGTGAGTTCCAGGTTAGAGCGAGACCCAAACTCAAAAAAAGAAAAAAAAACTAAATAAAATCGACATTAAATTTTCCTCAACTCTTTATTTGGCAAAATAAAAAGCTGTAAAAGAGCTCCTGACGCGAATCCGCCCGGAAGCAGGCTGGACTTCCGGCGCGCCGGGTGACGTCATCATCCCGCGTCGCCCTCCGAGGACCCGGATCCCGAGCGCCTAGCGCTGCGGAAGGCGCGATGGCGGACGTGCTGCACCTCCGCGAGGCGGGCGGCGAAGACGTGGCCGTGGGCGAGGACGGGGACGAGAGCGTCCGCCATGAAGGAGAAGCCGAGAAGCCCGAGGCCGCGGCTGTGGCTCCCAGGAGGGCCCGAGCGCGCATGGCGAGGACATGACAGCCGGGCGGGACGGCGAGGAGACGGGGCCGTGGCGCTCGGGGGAGGCTGGATTCTCTGTGTCACCGGAGTCCCCGAGGAGCCTCCGAAGAAGACCTCCAGGACAGGTGCGCTGAAGATGGGGACATGAAGGACGTCCACCTCCACCTGGACTGCACAGGGCACTGAAGGGGTCACTCCAGGTGAGTGGGACACCTGCACAGAGGCCCGAGCGGCCATGGAGGGACTCGATGGCTGAGACGTGATGGGACAGACGATCAGCGTGGATTGTGCTTCTTTAGGGGTCCACCCAAGGGCCAGAGGAGAGGTGGCCGGAGTCGCGCTGACAGGTCCTCTGGGGCCCAAGGGGTCTTTTCGAGATGCCATTGGGTTATTACCCCAGAAATAGGGCTGTGGCGAGGCTTGTTTTTGTATTTAATCTCTTAGTGTTTCTTCTGAGTTATGAATAAATGTTTCAGCCTTGTTTTCTAAAAAAATAAATACACAAATAAAGAGTTCATTAAATGTAAGTGTCAAAAGGATTTTTCATAAATATATTTTAGAGCAAATGAATTAAGGAGCATGCATTCTAGGTGATTGATTTCCTAGCCCACGTGAGGATGTCTGATGACCCCAGTCACCACCTGTAATCTCTGCAACTGACAAGTGATCACAGAATTCTAGGCCAGCCTAGGCTACTTAGCAAGATCTTGTCTTTAAGCCTAAAAGGAAACTGGAGGTGATGGACACCCAAGATCAGGTCTAGGGCTGCTTGTGGGGTCGGGTGGGACTCTGGGGCTGTGGCTGCCTCTGGCGCAGGGATGTGACACCACAGTGAATACCACA
Source organism: Zapus hudsonius (assembly GCA_004024765.1). Taxonomy (NCBI): domain Eukaryota; kingdom Metazoa; phylum Chordata; class Mammalia; order Rodentia; family Dipodidae; genus Zapus; species Zapus hudsonius. The sequence continues at coordinate 1,375 of PVHP010047390.1, forward strand.
ATCCCACTGAGGAGCCCCAGGGAATAGGGGTGAGGGGATAAAAGGGTATAACCTGGGGCTGGTGGAGAGATGGCTTAGCCTGCAAACCTAACAATTAGGGTTCGATTTCCAGGTACCCACATAAAGCCAGATGCACAAGGTGGCGCATGTATCTGAAGTTCGTTTGCAGTGGCCGGAGGCCCTGACACACTCATATTCTCTTTCTCCTTGCAAATAAATACATAAGAAAATATTTATTAAAAAGTTATCTTGGCCAGGTGTGGTGGCTCACGCCTTTAATTCTGGCACTTGGGAGGCAGAGGTAGAAGGATCACCATGAGTTCAAGGCCACCCTGAGACTGCATAATGAATTCCAGGTCAGCCTGGGCTAGAGTGAGACCCTACCTTGAAAAAAAAAAAAGTTATCTTGAAGCAGGGTCTTCTGAAGTAGCTTAAACTGGCCTTGAACTTGCCTTGGCTTCCTGAGTAGCTAAGATGACAGGCCTGTGATACCATGCCCAACTCATTGGGATTTTGTACCTCTTCTTATTAAGGGGTTCAACTTGTGCGGTTGTCCTGAGGTATCAGGGCCAGGATTGGGTCAGCAATCCCGAGGATACCCAAATCCAAGGGTGCTCCAGTTAAACTCACAGACAGTGAACTTGTGTGTCACACTGGGGAAGGGTACGTGAAGGGATGTCACTTAAGGCCACGAGGAACCATAACTCCTAGAGTCTAACAGACAACATGCTGAATGCAGTATATGAGAGTCTGGCATGGTGGCCACAGCTGTAACCCCAGCCCTGGAGAAGAGGATCAGGAGTTCAAGGTCATCCTCGGCAACATAGGTTCCAGGCCAGCTGGGGATCCATAAGACTTGGTCTCAAAAAAATCTAAAGACCCAGGACGAGGGAGCTGGTGGGCCGAGGAAGAGCGCCTGCCACACAGCACAAGAGCCTGAGGTGCCTGAGTTGGACGACCAGCACCCATAGAAACAGCTTGGGGTGGGCATGCACATCTGTACCCCCAGTCCTGTCAAGGGCAGAGACAGGAGAATTGGGGGACCTAACTGGTCAGCGAGAGTTACAGTGACCTTCTTGTTGCTGGGACAAAGCACCTGACCGAAAGCGGCTGATTGGAGGAAAGGTTTGAACTTGACTTACATTCTCAAGAGGAAGCTCCACGATGGCAGGGGAAGGCATGGCACGAGCAGACTGGACATGACCTCTGCCACAGCAGATGGACATCAGCAGCAGGACAGTGAGCTGAGCCAGCACTGCAAGCTGGGGACTCATAAGCCACAAGGCCCGCCCCCAGTGACACACCTCCCCCAGCAAGGCTCCACCTCCCAAATTGCCACCAGCTGGAGACCAAACACCCAAAACACATGAGTTGAAGGAGAACATCTGATGCAAACCACCACAGCCCTTCTGATGGAAGATGGCCAACTCAGTGAGAGACTCCCTTTAAAAAGACATTTAAGGGCTGGAGAGATGGCTTAGCAGTTAAAGGGTCTTGCTTGCAAAGCCCAATGGCCAGGGTTCAGATCTGCAGTCATCCAAAGAAAGCCAGATGCACAAAGTGGTGCATGCGTCAGGAGTGCGTTTGCAGTGTGGCAAGATGCCCTGCTGTGCCTTCTCCCTCATTCTCTCTCTACCCCTCTTCAGCTTGCAAATTAATTGAATAAAAATTTATGGGGGCTGGAAAAATGACTTGGTGGTTTCAAGATGCTTGCAAAGCCTGCTGGCCCAGGTTTAATACCCCAGCACCCACAAAAAAAAAATACAGATGCAAAGGTGTTGTATGGCAGAGTACTCCACATAGAAAGGTGTGAACAGTTACTGAAAGCTTTATGAAAAGCAGTTGGAACACCTGGGAGAGAAAGTGTGGGAGGATCATCAGACCCCTACCTGAGATTCAGGTGCCCCCTGGAAACCTGGAGAATGACCCCCCCCCCTTGCAGGATTACTGCTGTGATGCCCATTGGAGCCTGAAGGCATAGCCCTGTCACCTCAGCTACTTGGGAGGCTGAGGCAGGAGGATTGCAAGTTCAAAGCTGGCCTGGGTTACTTGGCCTTGAGACCCTGTTTGAAAAGAATCCCCTAAGAAGTTCCACCCCACTGCCCTTCAGGGACTGACTGAGCCTTCATGAGTCCACAGTGAATACCACAACCCCACTGAGGAGGGTCCCAGCTCTGTGTGACCTCAGGGGAGATCGAGTATGAATAACCCCTCTCCATGCTCTGTAAGTGACCCCCAGTAAACCTACGTGTTCCTCAAACTAGTATTGATTGGTGTCCTTGAACTTGCCATCTGAGCCCTATTTGGGATGAAGATGTGTGTTTGTGTCTCCCCAGTAGAAAAGTTTTCTGAGACAAAAGATGTGCGTGCATCTAGCATTCATTTGCAGCAACAACACACACACACACACACACAAATACAATTTAAAAGTATATATGTAAGCCAGGCGTGGTGGCGCGCGCCTTTAATCCCAGCACTCGGGAGGCAGAGGTAGGAGGATTGCTGTGAGTTTGAGGCCAGCCTGAGACTACAGAGTGAATTCCAGGTCAGCCTGGACTAAAGCTAGACCCTACCTCAAAAAAAAAAGTATATATGTAAATGAGCAAATGAGGAAGACCAATGTTCTTTCCTGGCCTGCACGTGATTGGGCAGGAGGTCCATTCATCTACATACACACATCACCCCACACATACTACACACACAAAAGTAAGATAAGGGCTGGAGAGATGGCTCAGTGGATGAGGCATTTGCCTGCAAAACCTGACAACCCAAACAGAAAGAGAGAGAGAGAGAGAGAGAGAGAGAGAGAGAGAGAGAGAGAGAAAAGAAAAATAAATAAATAACAACACCAAGTTTGATTCCTTAATATATGTAAAGCCAGATGCACAAAGTAGTGCATGCATCTGGAGCTCGTTTGCAGCGGTTGGAGGCACTAGTGAGCCCTTTCTCTCTCCCTCCCTCCCTCTCTCTCTCTCTCTCTCTCTCTCTCTCTGCTTGCAAATAAATACATTTAAAAAAATAAATATATAAATAAATGATTAAAATTTAAAAGTAGGCTGTTGGACTTTGCTAAATGGGGCACGGAGGACATAGGGTTAGGGGAAGTTGAGACAAGCTGAAACCCCAGGTTGTCTCCGGTAGGAGTTTTGCCACCACCCTTAACCTTAAAACTCCCGGCTCCCTAAGCAAGCCACAGTGCTAAGCCACAGTGAATCCAGCGTTCTCACCCCAGCAGGGCTAACAATGGTGACAGACCCAGGTGGCAAATTTCTCTATAACCATCACCATCGAATCCATGTCTAGAATCACGTATTTCCCGCTGCTCAGGGCTGAACAAGCCCCTCAATTTATGCAAATTAGGCATTCACAAGTTGTCTGCACTCACCTACCCACTCGCAGGATCCCCACTCACCACCCTGCCTGACCAATCCCCTTGCTCTCCTCTGCCCCTCGCCCTTCTGGCTTCTTTTCTCTATAAATATAACCTCTCCACATTCAATAAAGGACACATGACACATGACACACAACACACATCTGCTCACGAGAGAAAATTTCCTCTCGTATTTCACCGGCTTACACTCTGCTTGCTGCCCAGCTCTGTGGAATGACCCTGCCTTCTTCCAGTTTGGCCACAGACTGAACTCAGACACCATGAGCTCCGCTCCCACTGCCGCCAGAGCCCACGGGGAAAACAGAATGGATCAGAACTCTCCTCCAAGGTGACTGACAGCGTCCCCAGAGGAGAACGACAGTAGGCCAGGTGTGGTGGCACACACCTTTAATCTCAGCTCTAGGGAGGCAAAGGAAGGAGGAGAATGGGTGTGCCAGGGCCTCTAGCCACTGTAAACAAACTCCAGATGCATGTGCCACTTTGTGCATCTGGTTTTGGGCATTGCAGGTAAGTGCCCTAACCACTGAGGCATCTCTCCAGCCCCTTTATTACATTTTTTTTCAAGGTAGGGTCTCACTCTAGCTCAGGCTGACCTGGAATTCACTCTGTAGTCTCGAGGCTGGCCTCAAACTCATGGCAATCCTACCTCTGCCTCCTGAGTGCTGGGATTAAAGGCCCGGCACTTATTTATTTTAAGAAAATATGTTTTGCTGTGCATAGTGGCACATGTCTTTAATTCCAGCACTCTGAAGGCTGAGGTAGGAGGATGGTTGTAAGTTCAAGGCCACCCTGAGACCACATAGTGAATTCCAGGTCAGCCTGAGCTAGAGCAAGCCCTACCTGGAAAAACAAAACAAAACAAAAAGATAATAATGAAAATAGAATAAATTGTAAAAGGTCCTCCATGACAGAGCAATAAAGATAGCTGAGGAGGGATGGGGAGGGGCATCATTTATTCAAACCAAGTTGTCCCCACAAAGTCCCCTCCCCCACAGGTCCTGCGTCTGAACATAAATCCTCACTAATTCTCCTGCCACTCTGCTGAGCTGGCCTGTCGCGCTAAGAGGATTGGGGTATTTGCTAAATCAGTCGTGTCCAGGGACACAAGAGACAGCCGGCGGTGGGGGCTGGGGAAAATCAGTAAGACAGACACCTACAAGTGAGGGCACAGATGGAGACAGGGGGGAAGGAGAAAACCAGAAAGGGAGAGAGAGAGAGAGAGAGAGAGAGGAGGAGAGAGGGAAGGAGAGACAGAGGTACCCCAGGGCCTCGTGGATACTGGGCAATCAAACCCTGGGCCATCAGCTTTGCAAGCAAGTGCCTTCAACCACAGAGCCATCTCTCCAGTCTCTGGATAAACTGCAGAGGCTGGTCTTGAACTTCTGATCCTCCTGCCTTGGCCTGTCGAGTTTTGGGATTATAGGTTTTGCTCTCAGACCCATTTTTCATGTTTCCTTTTTTTTTTCTTTTTAAATTTATTTACAAGCAGAGATAGAGACTCAGAGAGACCTATCCAAGTCTGCCACTCTAGTAAACAACACGGAAACTAACAAACAATCACCCAGATTCCCAGTAGGATACATCATTTTTAATTGGTTTCACTCTGGGTAGGGAGGGAAATGGGAGGACAGGGCAGCTGACATCAAATGAGGGAGGCGCTGGCTGCTTCCTCTCCTCATTTACCTAGTCAGTGTTGTAGCTTAAGAAAGAGAGAAAAGGAGGGAGGGAGGGAGGGGGATAACGTAGGGTTTTGGTGGGGAAGGGCATTTGAGATCAGGTCTCATGTAGACCAGGCTGGCTTCAAGCTCACTATATAACAGAGGCTGACCTTGAACTCCAGATCCTCCTGCCTGGACAGTGCGGGTATTACAGGCATGTGCCACCCCAGGGGGCTTAGGAAGTAGGATGTTGGATGTTTGGCATTGTCCATGGACCCCTAAGGCCCCATACCCAGGATGTTGGCCAAGGAATAGGACCTGTCCAACTCCTACAGGAAGAGCCCAGCCTAACGGACTCTTGAACCTGTGTCTGGGGCTCCTTGGTCTCTAGAACATTCCACCATCCATCCTTCAAGGCTTCCAAGATCTCCACACCAAGCTCCTTTGAATTTTTTCCCCCCATGTAGAATCTCATTCTACTAGCTCAGGTTGACCTGGAATTCATTATTTAGTCCCAGGCTGGCCTTGAATTTACGGTGATCCTCCTTACCTCTGCCTCCAGAGTGCTGGGATTAAAGGCATTGCCACCATGTCTGGCTTCTTATTTGAATTTTTTAATAAGCAACACAGCCTCCTAGCCCAGTATGGTGGCACACACCTAGAATTCCAGCACTCGGGGGGTGGAAACAGTAGGGTTAGAAGTTCACACACACCTCAGCTACATATCAAGTTCAAAGCCAGTCTGAACTACTTGATAGCTGTTTTGAAAATAAATAAATAAAATAAAAATGAGAAAATAAAAAGAAATGGAGCGTGGTGACACACACCCTTAATCCCAGCACTCAGGAGGCAGAGGTAGGAGGATCGTCTTGAGTTCTAGGCCAACCTGAGACTACAGAGTGAATTCCTGGTCAGCCTGGGCTAGAGTGAGACCCTATCTTAAAAAACAAATTGGGGGGAAAAAAGCTAGATGGTCAAGTCCATTCTCGTCCATTCTCCTATTACATGCTCCCATCCCCAGAGCGCTGAAGGAAGGGCCAAAGGCAATTATTTTTTATTTTTGTTTTTGCCTTTCTCCTGAGCTCCACCCCAGCCCACCTAATCCTTTGAAAAGAAACAAAGAGCCTGGTGATGGCCCAATCCCTGTGCTCCGAAGGTAAAGGCTGGAGGGTCTCTAGCTGGAGTTCAGCCTGGGCTCATTTACCCTGTGAGTTCCAATCTCAAGAGAAAGAGGAGGGAAGGAGGGAAGGAGGGAAGGAGGGAGGGAGGGGGACAGGGAAGAAGGAAGGAAGGAAGAAAAGATGGGAAGAAGGGAGGAAAAAAAAAACAAAGTCTGAGGATGTAACTTAGTAGTAGATAGATTACATGCCTAGTACATATACTAGAGCCCTGGCTTCCAGAACTATCCGAAAGAAGAGTATGCATACATGTATATACACACACGTAAATCAAACCATCAAACAGTTCTCTAAACCTATCATATAAAGCCTTACATTTGTTAATTGTATAAAATTTCCAAGTAAATTTTTGGGGGGGAGGAGTGAATTGGGGTTTTTTGAGGAGGGGTGTTAAGAGACAGGGTCTCACTCTACAGCCGGGTTGGCCTCAAATTCGAAGCAATCTTCCTGCCTCAGCTTCCTGAGTGCTGGGACAAGTGTGATCTCCATACCCAGTTTAGGCCAGGCTGATTCTGACCTAAGCATTATCCAGGTCAATTACAAGACAGTTTCCTGACTGTCCAGGGCACCTGCTCAGCACCTTTGCTGCAGTCTGGGACTAAGCATCCAGGGTGCCTGTCGATACTAGAGAAGGTACTGGGCCAAAAATAACTATTGAGAACCGCTGGGATGCCCCAGGAGAGGAGGGAACCTCTCCCATGGATCAGGAGGTGGACTGAGTCAGGCTAAACTGCACCAGAAGCTCCTGACCAGACCACAGTGTTGTGGCAGGACTGCTGCTTCCCATTGCCTGCTGGGGGATACTGTCCAGGAATCTAAGCTGGAGGGAGCAGTGGACAGTCCCTTTTATAAGATCTGGAACTTCCAGGCACTCTGATCTTTATAATCCAGAGGGTCCATGGGATTGTAGGTGAATTTCCAGGTGCCTGTGGGGTCCTTGAATTCTAAGCTGTCCACGGGGCTGTAGGCGCTATAGCTCTGGCCTGACAGAGAGGTGGGAGACTGAGCCAGCGAGGGGCCCACCGAGGGACCCGAGAGGGGGCTGAGAGCCGGACCTCCCAACTGGGGCACCATGGGAGAAAGGTAGGGATCCAGCCCACTGAAATAAGAGCTGGGAGACCCATAGGCAGAGGGGGAAGGGCAGAAGGCCGAGGCCGGGGCGTAGGCCATGGCATAGGGGGCCGAGGTGAGAGAGGGCCCAGAGGCCATTAGCCCAGCCCTCTGGGCCTCCGGCAAAGGGGACTCCGAGGCCGGACTCCAGATGGACACAGTGGCCACCGCCGTGGTGGGGGAGCCTGAGGGGCCTGGAAGAGGGGGGCTGTAGGAATCTGAGATGCCCAGAGGGTCTGGACAGACATCTGTGGAGGGCCGAGGGGATGAGCCGGCCTTCCTCTTGGCTGGACGGGCCTTGGCCTGGCCCCCCGGAGGCTGCTGCTGCTGCTTCTGCTGCTGTCTCTGCTGCCTGCATTTAGCCCTGCGGTTCTTGAACCACACCTGGGGAGAGAGGGATGATGGGTGAGTATAGAGGGAGAGGCACCCCGTCCCTCAGGGTGACAATGAGGAGAGGTAACAGAGTCACACATGTCCACTTTGTACCTAATGGTGGGGCATTTCTCCATCCATGATTGCACGTAACCATCTGGTGAATTCACGTAACCACACGTGAACACACGCACATATCCACCCCCTGGTCCTCTTGAGCACACATGTACCATCAACCCACATACCTCATGCACGCACCTAACCACACATGAATCATGCAAGCAGACACATAATGCACACGTCAGCCTATATACACTCACCTGTCCACATGTCACGTTTCATACATATGTCATGTGCACACATACATCAACCTACACACTCATCCATCTGCCTGATCACACTTACATGCATGAAATCATACATGCAACCTTCTAATGTAAGTTAGACATACATATACCTGCATGCACTTATTCACTTGCTCATACCTGCATGCATACAGCGTATTCATATATCATACATACATACATACATATATACATACATACATATCATTAAGGGCTGGGGAGATACCTCAGCAGATAAGGGTGTTTATTTGTAAAACCAGCTGACCTGGATTCAATTCCCCAGCACCCACATAAAACAGGACAGAAGTGGTGGTGCATGCCTTTAATCCCAGCAATCAGGAGGCTAAGGCAGGAGGATGGCTGTGAGTTCAAGGCCATTTTGGGCTACAAAATGAGTCCCAGGTCAGCTTAGGCTAGAATGAGACCTTGTTGAGAGAGAGATACAGAGATTCTTTTAAAAAAAAAAAAAAGGCAAGTCCTGTGGGGAAGGAGCTTTGCCAGTATGGAAAACAGAGAAGCCAGGGCTGGAGAGATGGCTCAGTGGTTAAAGGCACTTGCTTGCAAAGCCTGATGGCCTGGGTTTGATGCCCCAACACCCATGTAAAACCAGAAGCACAAAATGGAGCACATGTCTGGAGTTCATTTGAAGTGGCAAGAGGCCCTGGCACATCCATACTCATTCTCTGCCTCTTTCTCTCTGTTTCTCTCTCAAATAAATGCAAACATTTTTTTAAAGGAAAAAGAAAGTCTGGCGTGGTGGCACACACCTTTAATCCCAGCACTCGGGAGGCAGAGGTAGGAGGATCGCCGTGAGTTCAAGGCCACCCTGAGACTACATAGTGAATTCCAGGTCAGTCCGGACTAGAGCGAGACCCTACCTCGAAAAAAAAAAAAAAAAAGGAAAAAGAAAGAAAACAAAGAAGCCAGACCTGGTGATGCCAGCCTCTGTTAATCCAGCTTCTCAAGAGACTGAAGAAAGAGAATCCCAAGTTTAACCAACATGGGCCACAATGAGTTCAAGGCCAGCCTGGGCAAGTTAGTGAGTCCTTGTCTCAAACTAAAAAATAAAAAGAAGCCAGGCATGGTGGCGCACTTCTTTAATCCCAGCACTCAGGAGGCAGAGGTAGGACGATCACCATGAGTTCAAGGCCACCTTGAGACTACATAGTGAATTCCAGGTCAGCCTGGGCTAGAGCAAGACCCTACCTCAAAAACCCAATAAATAAATAAATAAGTAAAAAGTATATCATGAGAGCCTGAAGGGGTCCAGACACTAAAAGCTGAAATTTTCAGATCCCACCTAAACAGCTGGGCATGGCCACGTGCATCTGTCACCCCAGTCGAAAAGGAGGGAAAATACCTGAAAATCTCCTGAGCCTCCCCCACACAAGCTAAGGAATAACTAAAAGGAGACTCAGGTTGAAAACCAGACTAGTAGAACAGTTTCACCCACTTTGGCCTCTGAAGGTGAGGGATTCCAGCAGCAGGCAAGATACAAAGACACACGCAGGTCCGTCCAACACTCACATCACACCACACACATCACATCTCTCTATCTCTCTCTCTCTCTCTCTCTCTCACACACACACACACACACACACACACACACACACACACAAAAGCAAAACATACTTAAGAGAGTTTATATCTCAGTGGCTGATTACGTGTCTAGTAAGTGTAAGTCCTGAATTCAATGCCCAGTACTGCAAATAAAAGGAAATATTGGGGCTGGGGAGAGAGTTCAGTGGTTAAAGGCACTTACTTGCTTGTAAAGCCTGATGGCCAGGGATCCATTCCCCAGGACCCACATAAAGCCACATGCACAAAGTGGCGCATGTGTCTGGAGTTCATTTGTAGGGGCAAGAGGCCCTGGCGTGCCCATATGCTCTCTCTTTCATAAATGAATAAAAATATCTTTTTTTAAAAAAGCAAAGATTGCAAAGATCCTGGGACAAGAGTAAGCTTGCAATGCCAAGGAGAGAGTCAGGGTCAAGGTAGGGAGGAGAATTCAGTGACAGAAAGGACATGCATTTGGCTGTTACCCTGGGACCTCTCTCCTCACTCTGGGTCAAAGGAAGGGTGACATCCCACCTGGACCCTGGACTCAGGCAGGTTGATCTTGAGAGCCACCTCCTCTCGGGCGTACACATCCGGGTACTGGGTCTTGGAAAACAGAGCCTCCAGTTCCTCCAGTTGGCTCCGGGTGAAGGTGGTCCGCTCGCGCCTCTGCTTTCTGGGAGCACCTGGATGGAGACAGGAGAAAAGGACCCTTGGGTGTTTCTAGGTCTGTTGCTGAGAGGCCCTGAGGTTGGTGGGACACCTCCATCTGCTAACGCTGGGTGCATGCCTTTGATACAAGCATTCGGGAGACAGAAGTAGGTGGATCACTGTGAGTTTGAGGCCAGCCTGAGACTACTGAGTGAGTTTATTTTTATTTTAAAATAAAAATAATACATATATAGCTGCACATGGTGGTGCACGTGCACTTTAATCCCAGCACTGGGGAGGCAGAGGCAGTAGGATCACCGTGAGTTCAAGGCCACCCTGAGACTACATAGTGAATTCCATGTCAGCCTGGGCTAGAGCGAGACCCTATCTCAAAAAAAAAAAAGGATAGGGCTGGAGAGATGGCTCAGCAATTAAGGCACCTGCCTCTAGTGCCTAAGGCCCCGGGTTCAATTCCCCAGGACCCTCATAAGCCAGACCCACAAGGTGGTGGCCCTGGTGCATTCTCTCTCTCTCTCTCTCTCTCTCTCTCTCTCTCTCTCTCTCTCTCTTTTTCCTTGAAAATGAATAAATAAAATATTTTTGAAAAAAGGATAATAATAATAATAATACATACATACACACATAAATAAATAAATAAATAGACATTATTCCCGAGGATCAACGCCCCAGGCTCTCCTTGGGCTTCTGCACACATGCATAGTGCATCCTTATGTAGAAAGGAAGGGATGGGGGGGGGCTGGAGAGATGGCTCAGCAGTCAAGATGCTTGCCTGCAAAGCCTAACAACCCAGGTTCGATTCCCCAGTACCACATAAAGCCAGATGCACAAAATGGTGCATGCATCTGGAGTTCATTTGCAATAGCGGACCCATTCTCCCTCCTCCCCCTCTCTCTCTTCTTGCAAATAAATAAATAAAATTGCAAGGCCCTGTAGAAGCCCTGCAAGTGCAGAACTTCCTTGCAAGTGAATCTGAAGCTAGTGCTTGGCCCCATGTTCCTCCCAACGTGCCTTCCTCCTGAGGGCAAGGGGCCCACCCCAGAGGTCACTAAGAAACTGCGGGAGTCACCCACTCACTTGGGTAGGGGACCGCCGGGTGCATCAGATCCACACTGGGGCCACTCAGGGCCAAAGCGTTGACAGGATAGTGAGGTCCTGGGTTCATATACGCCATCATGATCTTCTGGGATGCTGGGGCCCAGGCCAGGGCACCTGCAAGAGACTGGAAATGAGCAACAAGCTGCCCCCTGCCCGAGGA
>PVHP010047391.1:0-12907 GCA_004024765.1 Zapus hudsonius
CATTGTGCAAATGGTTTTACATGAGTTCTGGGGAGCCAAGCATGGGCTGGCAGGCTTTGCCAAACAGGCGCCTTAACCACTGAGCCATCTCTCTGTTCTTCTAGGGCTGCCAGCCAGGAGAGAGCCTTTCCTTCTCTGGTCTAAATAGCCATCGGAAGAGAGACAAGCCAAGGCAAATGGCATGACTGGATGTGGCATGAGCAGACGTCATCTCTAACAACTGTGTTTATCTGAGCCCAGGGATGTCTGAACAGACATGCGCACTGAAGACAAGGGTGATCACGGGCGGATGTGTGGGCGCCGTGGCAATGGCTTCCGACCCCCTCAGACAGCAGCCTGGCGTCTGTCTGATAAGCACACACAGCCTGGGTGACACACACAGAAAGGTGTTTTTTAGGGGAATTTGCAGAAGGGCTGAAGCAACTGCTTTAAGCGAGCTCGGATGCCACCGGCTGTGCCTTGGGCTCCAAGCTTGGTGGACCCTCCAAGCTTGAATGGCTCCTCCCTGAAAGTGTGGACAAGTCACTTCCACACCCCAAACGACCAATCACTGCTCTCAAAGGCACACTATGACCTCACTTGGAGACGGATGATCACTGAATAGTCCTTAAATGCTTTAGTCTCTCCTGACTTTTGACACCTAGACACACTTTTTTTCTTCCTCCGAAAAAATGGGATATTATTTACATGTCTGTTGTAAACGTAAACTCTTATAGATCATTAATGGTTTTCAGTATATTCCCACGGATGTACAGGTATCACTGCTGTCTAATTCTAGAACTTTTTTTTTTTTTGGTTTAGTTATTTAGTTATTTACACACATGCATGGGTGCACCAGGGTCTTTTGCTGCTGTACTCGAATGCCTGTCTGGCCTTAGGTTGGCGGCTGGTGAGTTAAATTCAGGTTGTCAGGCTTTGCAAGCATGCACCTTTAACTACTGAGCCATCTCCCCAGGCCCTGGAGCAATTTCTTCACCCTGAAACTGACATGTGCATTTACCAGAGCTGGGAGATTATACCTGTTTTAAAGAAAAGCAGAATTCGGGCTGGAGAGATTGCTCAGTGGTTAAGGCATTTGCCTGTAAAAAGCCTAATGACCAGGGTTCGATTCCTCAGTACCCACATAAAGCCAGATGCACAAAGTGGTACATGCAACTGGAGTTGGTCCATTCTCTCTGTCTGGCTCTCTTCTATCTCTCTCTACTTGCAAATAAATAAAATATTTATTTTAAAAAGAAAAGCAGAACTCAGTCTGAGGATGGGGCGTGGGTGGTAGCATTTTTGCACAGCATACATGAAGTTCTAGGTTCAATTCCCAGCACTGTATAAACCAGGCATGCTGATGCATGTCTGTAATCCTGGCACTCGGGAGGCAGAGGCAGGAGGATAAGTTCAAGGTCACTCTCAGCTACATAGTGAGATGGAAGCTAGTCTGAGCTACATGAAACCCTGTCTAAAAAAATACCTATAGGGGGCTGGAGAGATGGTTCAGTGATTCAAGGCACTTGCTTGGGAAGCCTGACATTCTGGGTTCAATTCCCTAGCACCCACATCAAGCTGGATGGACAAGGTGGTTCATGTGTCTGAAGTTGATCTGCAGTGGTGGAAGGTTCTATCTCTCTCTCCCCCTCCTTTCTCTTCCTCTCTCTCTTCTTGGAAATTATTTTTTTAATCTATATACCAGGAATATACAACTTAAAAGGTAACATTAACACACACTTATATTTAAGGAAATGTGGTTTGGTGGTAATTTTGTTTTTAATCTTAACTCTGCCCACACATCCAGAAGACAAACTATTGTCACCTCTCCTCTCCCTGGCTCTGTCTCAGCATTCTCTCCTGTGTTTTCAGAGACTCCCATACACACCCTCTTTGTCCTTAGGAAAGTCCACTCTGAGAGTGTGATGGGTCAGGTGTCCCCCCCTGAGTGGGAGGTGTCTAGCGAGAGCTAAAACCTAGGTGCTAAAACTGATTGGTCAGATATAAACCAATCAGCTGTCTCTGACTCACCTGGGGAAAACTTAAATTAACTTTCCTAGAAGAAAGCACTCTTCCCCAAATGGCAGGCTAGAAAATGGACCTCTGACTCCCCAGGGACTGGTAAGGTCTCCCCAGCCCCCACCACAGCCTGTGGTGAGGGGCTGGATTTCTCTTCCACCTGAATCTTTTCCTCTCATGATCTTTCCCCTCTCTGCTTGCTTAACTGAAAAGAATAAGTTCTATTAAAACTCACCACATTTCTCCTCACACTGGTGGCTGGAGAACTCTGTAACTCCCAATGTTCCCTTAAATATTGTGATTTTCTGAACCTCACAGACCACGTGGTGACTGGGCGGCTTTCCTATCCAATTCCCCCTTTCCTTAATTGATTAACCTAGAATAAATGTGTAATAAAAAATACTTATTTCTGTCCCTGTGTATAATTCTTTTGCATTGGAGGACACGAACTGGGGGGGGGGGATGCAGTGGTAAAAACCCAGATATAGCTGTGCCAAACTTCCCCATTACAAGAGGATTTTGCAGCCCCCCCTCCCCGCCTGTGCTGCTCTAACTCAGACCCCAGGCTCCATGTCCAGTTCCAAGCCCTGGTTTCCTGGCCAGATGCACAAAGTGTCATATGCATCTGGAGCTCATTGGCAGTGGCTAGATGTCCTGGCCCACTCGCTCTCTCTTCTCTTTGTTTCGCTCTGCTTGTGACTAAGTAAATAAAATAAAATAAAAACACCAGTGCTGGGGAAATGGTTCAGCAGTTAAAGGAGTTTGTTTGCAAGTTGGATGGGAGGTGACATCTGCATCTGTCATCCCAACACACCTGTGACAATGGGAGGTGGAGTCAGGAGAATTCACAAGTCAAGGGGCAGCTGGACTTCTCACAGGAAGCAAAGTGGCAAAATCAAAATAAGAGCAAAAGTCGACCCTAATCCCAGCAGGCAGAAAGAGGACAAATACCCGAGGTTATTCTCAGATCTCCACATGTACACTGTGGCACACAGCTGCACACACACATCACACACACACACACACACACACACACACACACACACACACCATCCATGTATTGACAAGGCCCTACTACAGTTTTTATTCAATAAGCTACAGTAATTCTATTTGTCCTGCACAATATATATCAACTCACACTTTCAAAGTTTCTAACAGGAATTGGGAAGATAGCTCAGTGGTTAAAAGCATATGTTTGCAAAGCCTGCTTGAGTTCAATTCCCCAGTACCCATGTAGAGCCAGATGCACAAAGTGGCTCATGTGTCTGAAGTCTGTTTGCAGCAGCAAAAAGCTCTGGCACGCTCATTCTCTCTCCCTTCCTCTCTCTCCCCTTCTCCCTTTTCCCCCCTCTCTCTTTCTGCTTGCAAATAAATAAATAAATAAAAATGTTTTAAAAAAAATAAAATTTCTTACCCTAATGTACAGCCCCTCCCCCAAACTAACAGAGGCTTTAATTACCCTGCAATGAACATCAAGGACCCTACTAAGGAGAACCCTCAGAGTAATGGAGACCGGGGATGGAGGAGAATACAAGAGTATAACCTATGTAAAAAAAATTACATTTACACATAAATTTTTAAAAACCAAATGTTTCTAATAGCCTCCCCCTGAATCCATGAGGAATCTTAGACTCAACTCATACCAATTCTCCCTGCGGATTCCTTGGTAAACTTGTAACAAAGCAGGTAAGATGGCAAGACAGTGCACTTTATTTATTTAGTATCTTTTGTGTTGCTCTCATGTGTGTTTGTGTGTGTGTGTGTGTGTGTGTGTGTGTGTGTGTGCTCTGTGCACATTTGTTTCAAGACATGCAGGCTGGTGTTTGTCGTAACGGCTGACAGAATCTTCTAGAATAAACATACCCACAGTCTGTTCATGGTTTGGGGAGGAAGGGCAGAGAAAATAAATTGTAAATAATTTCTTTATAAAGCTCTGGGAATATCTGTCCCTTCACCAAAGGTCTCATTCTGAAAAGCCACACGCTGAAGAAATGTATCACTTCTGCTGCAAAGGCTCATGGACCTGTCTTTCGAATCCTGTTGGGAAGCTTGTCTTAAATATCTATTTCCACGCTGCTAATCAGCCCAACTGAAGGGTAAGTCATTCTGGATTCTACAGTTACTTTCTTGCTTCGCTGAAATTCACACTGGCATAGCACAAAAGGAGAGAAGCCAGTCCCCTTCTGTCACCCAGTGACAGAACCTCACCCATGGGAACAAAGGAAGGGGTTTTCCATAGGCTATATTGTATGAAATGTCACCCAGGACTATATTTGAGAATTTGCTCATCATTTCAGAAAGGATGGTTTCAAATTTCCGAATGTTCTAGTAGAAGTGGACGATGGGGTCTTGCTCACAAGAGAAACCATTGAAAGGGGAAATAACACTTAACACAGTGGTTCTGCTACTCAGTATCTTCAGAGAGTCATTTTGGGGACTGAGACTATTCAGAATATAAGACAGATAAATCACTAGTGACTTGTGTCCCTGGACATGAAGAGTTTTCTCACAATGACCATCACACACTGAGATTATTTCTCTTTGCCCACTCTGTCCCTAGAAGTACACCAACCAAAGGGATAATTTTTAAAAATCAGCTTTTTAAACCAGCACTCTCATTTCTTGGGGGTTTGTGTATGTACAGGTGTCAATGTGTCTTGTGGAAGCCAGAGGTGATGTCTTCCCATCTCACACTTTGTTTCTCTGAGACAGAGTCTCTCACAGAGCCCGAAGCTCGCTGTTCTCAGTCGGATGGACTGACCAGGGAGCCCCCGCCATTCTCCTGTCTCTGCCCTCCTTGGCACTGGGGTTACAGGCATGAGTGACCATGCCTGGCTTTTCACATAGGTGCTGGGGTCCTCGTGCTTATACAGCCAGGGCTCTTACCTGCTAAGTCACCTCCCGGTCCTCAGGTAGCTTTTGAAATGGCGATTCCAGTTTGGTCTGGACAAAAGAATGCTTGGTGTTCTGTACATCTCTACAATTTGAGGACCAAAATAGGAAAAAGGGGGAAGGATATGGCTAGGTGGGTAAAATGGTTGCCACAAAGCGTGAGGACCTGAGTTTGATTCCCAGCACCCATATCAGAGCTGAGCAGCCGTGCCTGGAATATCAACACTGAGAGATGGGAGGATCCCCGGGGCTAGGTATTCAAGCAAGCTTGCTCAGTGAGAGTCCCCATCTTAAAGAATAAGGTGGAAGATACCCAGTGTTGACTTCTGAGCTCTCCATGCACGCACACATATGTCATGCACACCCATCGCGTGCCCACGCACATATGCACACACCAACAAAAACCACTTATGAAGCTGTACAGCGGGCTGATCATCGTGTCCATTCAATGCACTGAGAATCGGATCGTGAAAAAGACGCAGCATTAACAAACCTCTGAAGTTAAGGAGTTTCTAGTAGGTCAAGGGAAGAAGTGAATGAGAGATTTGAATTCTGCCCTTTGGACAAGATCTGATCTCCACCCAGGGGGATATTCACAAGTGCACCTGAGCAGAATTAACAAGGATAAATTACTTTCACCCAATCATTCCCCAGGGGGCCAAAGAGAAATTTCCAGAATCAGGAATGAGGAAGTGGGGGGCTCAAAGAAACATCCCAAAGGCTTGATTGTATTTCTGGATGTACCATCCTGTTCGACTTATGACCTGACCTTGGCAGACAGGGACAACAGCGGAGAGAATTTCAGCAGCCTGTCGGGTGAAACCCCCCTGCTTGAGGAAGCATGTCTGATTTGACGCAAGAAGTGCTTTTTTATGAGGCTGGCAGTGCAGAGCATCGCCCTGAAAGCCTGACTGTCTGGGGTTCCTTTGGTTGTGTGAGCACCCTTGGGTGGGGACAGACGGCTTACTCAGTACGTCTGCTGATAAAGTTGCTGCTAGATTCTATCTGCCCGTGACTTCTGCTAAGTAGGGCATTAATCAAGTTATGATCAAACGTTTCTAGACATTCTTGTCTTAAACTCTTGGGTAAAATTTCATTCTTCACTTTTCTTTACTTTCTTTCTTGGTTTGTGTGTGTTCTTGTGTTCGAGTACAGGTGTAGGTGTGCCATGAAGACTTTTACTTTAAGTAGATTTTTACACGCATTTTCTTTTCTTGGAGTTAGGGTCTCACTTTAGCCCAGGCTGACCTGGCACTTACTCTGTAGCCTCAGGCTGGCCTTGAACTCACGGCAACCCTCCTACCTCTGCCTCTAAAGTGCTTGGACTAAAGGTGTGCATCACCACGCCCGGCCACCTCTGCCTTGTTTGTAGCAGGGTCCCATAGCTGTATTCATTAGGAAAGCTGCCCCATGAGCTTTTGGGAGATTCTCCTGTCTCTGTGTCCCTTCTCCATGTAGGCACTCTGGAATTCAGATGCCCACCACAGTGTCTGGATTACACGTGGCTCTGGGGAACTGAACTCAGGTCCTCCCTCATGCTTCTGTGACAAGCTCTTCATCCATGGAGCTATCTCCCCAGCTCTCACTTTTCTTCTGTGCAAACCAGCACTGCACATCATGCTTTAGGCATGCTGGAGAGATGGCTCAGCAGTTAAGGCACCTGCTTCCAAAGCTTGACAAGCTGAGTTCGAGTCCCCAGTGCCAATGCAAAGCCTGATGCACAAAGTGGCGCACGCGTCTGTAGTTCGTTTCCAGTGGCTGGAGGCCCTGGCATACCCATTCTCTCTCTGCTTGCAAATAAAAAAATATTTTTTTCTTAAATATATATTTATTGTCCATAATGAGTTACATTATTCAGTGGGCAAACAATGAGTTGTTATCCCCAATTCCCCAATGCCCTCCTCCTCATCCCCAATCAGCTGGATATCCTCCTCTGTGGGCCGTCTGGATCAGTCCTTGTGGCAGGGGATAAAAATATTTTTTAAAAAGAACCATAATGCACAGTGGAATTGTATGTTATCGGTTAAAAAGAGAATGAGGGGCAATGTTTTACCTGTGCACACCAATGTATTACCCACCTGGGGGACCAGTGTTCAGATACAATCTATTTCAAATAAATATGTTTTACACCCAGCTCTTGAAAAAAATCTCTACCCAAAGAAGACTCAAGCACTTTTGATTTTTCTATATGAAGAGATATATTTTAGCTTTCTGGGATTAGGAAAAAATTATGAATATCATAGACACTGTATTTTTCCTGCTTCTAAAGGATTCAGGGCATTCCAAAATGCCTTTTATCAATGTGTATCCAAGGTTAAAATACAACACTTCAACTTTAAGGGATTTCATCACAGCTGCCATAAAAAATTACAAATATTGTATCTCTTTATTTCAAAGAAATAAAATTTTTTTTCAAGAAAGGGCTGGAGAGATTGCTCAGTGGTTAAAGGTGCTTGCTTGCAAAGCCAGATGACTGGGTTCAGTTTCCCAGAGCCACGTAAAACCAGATACATAAAGCAGCACATGAATCTGGAATTCCTTTGCTGTGGCAAGAGGCCCTGGCACTCTTGGGCTCTCTCTCTCTCTCTCTCTCTCTCTCTCTCTCTCTCTCTCTCTCTCTCTCTCTTTCTCTCTCTCTCCCTCTCTCTCACTGCCTCTGTCTGCCTCTTTCTCTCTCAAATAAATAAAAATATCCTTAAAAATTGCAAATATTGGGATTGAGGAGTTGGCTCAGTGATTAAAAGCCCTTGCTTGCAAAACCTGCCACCTAAGGTTCAATTCCCTAATCACTCACATAGAACTAAGGAGGACATTCATTTGCAGCAGCAGGAGACCCTGACAAGCTTATACACACACACACACACACACACACACACACACACACTTTTTTTGTAATGACAAGTATTGCCAGGCACAGTGGCTCATGCCTTTATAATCACAGCACTTGGAAAGCTGAGGTAAAGCATCACCATGAGCTTGAGGCCAGCCTGGGCTACAAAGTGAGTTCCAGGTCAGCCTGGGCACATTGAGACGCTAAGAAAAACACACACAAAAGTAGAAACATGAACCAGTGTCTCCCCCACAAGAGGCTGGAATAGTATTTGCATTATTCTCTGTGAAAATAGGACAGTAAAACCCATCCTTTTTCTTTTTATCTTTTTGCCCAACTCACTCCTTTTATAAAACAATTTTCCTTGCAATTCGGAGCAGAAGGTAAAGTTTGGTCTAGTCGAGAGTTTAACAATAGGCATCCATTTTTTTAAGACAGTCTTACATAGCCCAGGTTGGCCATCAACCACCTATGAAGTCAAGGTTGACCGTGGTCTTCTGATATATCTGCCCCCACCTCCCAGAGTGCTGGGATTACAGGTTTATGCTTCCAAGCCAATGCTAACCAGGGTCTTGTGCATGCCAGGCAAGAGGTCTACCAACTGAGCTACATCTGGGCCCGAGAGCATGCATTTCATCCGTTATCACCCCATCAGTCATTTCTGCTTAGCTCCCTCCTGGTATTGACTTGAAGCACCATTAAGAGACCAGCCTGCCTCTCCCTTTCCAAAACTTTTAGTACCAGGGCGACAGAGCCCCCCAAACAGAGAAACATCTAGAATAAAGCCCCCCCAAGAGACAAACACTAGAAAGACCCCCAGAGTCCCTGAGCTCAGTCCTTGCTGAGGACACACAGGGAAGGAGGCAGACTTTCCCGATCAGAGTCCAAATGAACCTTCGATGGGTTTGGATGGCCTGGAAGGAGGAGGATGCGGGAGGCTTCACATGGGGAGGGGACCCCACACTGGAGAGGGTGCAGAAGCGGAGGGAGAAGTGGACAGCACCTGGACAGCTGGAGAACGGAAGAAAGGGACAGCCAAATGAAGGCAGGTGCAGGGCCTGGCCTAGACTAAGGGGGGCTTGGATCCTGGGAGGGGAAGGTCTGGGTGTTTCCCGCCTTCCAGGAAAGGGCAGTAAGGCTGGTGTGGAAGCCTTTCCCACGAAAGGCTACTGGAAAGGACAGTAGGAAGGTGCCAAGTCCTTCTGGACAAGAGCAGACTGAGGTCCTTAGCTACATCTCACAGAAGGAGTGGGGAGTGGAGCCTGGCTGAAGGGGACAATGAGGAGGGACTGGACAGTGAGAAAGGGTGGTTTCCCAGTGAGAGATACAAAATTTGGCTTTTTTTTTTTTGAGGTAGGGTCTCACTAGCCCAGGCTGACCTGGAATTCACTATGTAGTCTCAGGGTGGCCTTGAACTCACGGCAATCCTCCTACCTCTGCCTCCTGAGTGCTGGGATTAAAGGCATGCGCCACCATGCCCGGCATTGGCTCTTTTTATAATCGTCCTTTGATAACCATTAAAAAGTCTTTTGGGCAATTTACATTTAGTAAATTACATGTATAAGTTGCCATTTGAATCATGTTAGCATACAAGTCATTGTATATCAATTATACTTCTAATATTGTCAAATATCCCTGTTACATTTCTCAGAACATTTTCATTTCCATATAACCATAAAGTAATAATTCCTCATCCCTCCTCCTACCAGCCTCTGCCACCACGATTCCTGTCCGTCTCCAAACATTTGACTACTGTACATATAAGTGGGGGTCACACAATATTTGTCTGTTTGGGTCTGGTTTACTTCACTTCCAAAATTTTCAAGGTTAATCCATGCATATAACCTCACGCATCCTTATTACTGAATGACATTCCATTTTACGGGTATATAATGCTTTGTCTATCCATTCATCTTTTGATGGAAATTTGAGCCGTTACCAACTTTTGATTACAGTGAATAATGCTGCAATGAACAGGTATATTTCAGCCCCTCTTTTCAGTTAATTTTTTATAGGAATAAAAGAATTATTTTATGTTGTGGGAAAGAGGTGGGTAAATGAGAGTCAGTGGAATAAAAACAAATAAAAGAATATAGACATCACAGTAAGGCATTTCCAAAAAGGATACATTCCCATTACACTGGGACATTTGTAAACAAGATGTCTTGGTATTAACAATTTATATCCGATTAGGTTTTCTCCGTTCAAGAACTTTTAAAAAGAAAGATAAAGCTACCAGAATTCACTGCTGAAGCTTTGCATTTTAATGAGATTTTCCATGTGATACATTTATTTTCCCACTCTCGTCAGCATAGACAAGACACTCACCATATTCTAAACATGTTAGGTTACCACCAGTTCATCAAAGTTAACTACCCTGAGTGTAAATATACCAAGAAGTCATGTGAGGGAAGGTCCCCATACCCCCCCCCCTGGAGGAGGGACTTAGATGTGGGGTCCTCTGCTCCTGCCCTCCCACCGCCTGGACGAGGTTTCCCTCCAACAGCATTCATTAAGGTGCACAGCTCCCCATCTGAAGTGGTCTTACGGAATCTGGGGACACATAGCACCCTTTGGGCGTTGTCGTAGTCAGCCACAGGTGGCTGGGATGAATCTCCAAACCAGGCATAATTTTGGGGAGGAAAGTATTTAATATTGAATTAACAGATCCAGGGGAAGTTAAGGAAAAAAAGCTGGTTCCCATTCAAGAAGTAAGCAGAGACCGAGACAGCACCCCCAGAAGCCAGCAAGCACATTGTCATACTGTAATTCACAGAAATGCAGCACTGCCAGACCAGGGTTCTGGCTTTTCTTTTGCATATCTATCCCTAGTATTTTGCATCCAATTTAGAAAGGGCCAGTCCCCAGGAGGCTAGGCCAAAGGGACACTTCCTTCAGCCAGAAGCCTGGAGACGAACAATTTAATAAACACAATTATAATAAATTCTTTTGGGGGACATTATTCAAACTACCACAGGCATTAAAACATCAGACACAGCCTTCAGGAACATACACAAAGTGTACTTGTTAATAAGGTCAAAAGAGCTTGAAATTCAGTAGTGAATTTATTCCTAACACTGTTTCTGTAGCTTTAAACTCTAAACAGAACAGAATTCATGCAGATGCATTAGAGAACTCAAGCAAATCGCATACAAGCAGGTTAATAAGGTATATACACAGAAATTAAATAAGACAGAAGTTAACACCAGGAGCTTTTGAAGTCAATAGAGACAAAGGGCATTGAAATTGCTCGTGCCCTCCCCCCACTGCCACGGTTCACCTGACAGCAATCACTAATGCCAAGAAGTCCAAGGAAGCTGAGGCATTAAGTCTAGACACCTTACATGTATTGTTCTTTCCTGAAGAGCTCCAAGGGGCTGATGGACACAGCAAAGAAGTCCCTGTGTTCATCCTTTACCGCCTTGACAATAGACAGACTTCCTGAGGTCAGTGCTAAAACCACATATGTGATTTAAAACAGAATGGCTTGGTTAAGGGCCCAAGGCAGCATATGATTGGAAAACCATATCAACCATCTATATAATCTCCCAAGTCTGCCTTTTAAGTGAACATCAACCATTTATTCAAAGTTACATTAGAATTTGAAGATCTCAAATTCTCAGTGAGGAAGAGACTGGAGTAGTCAGCCGCTTCCCAGGGTTGAGAGTCAATGTTAATGTCACCTGTGTCATTTCTGACCTCAGATTCCTTCTGGATTCTTTAGGCAGCTTCTTTGCTGTGTTAATGATGGCCTTGTCTACACTGGAGCCATCTTGGCAGGCGTTTGCTCTTGTGGAAAAGCTCTGTCCTCTGTTGAGTGCCTCTCCTGGATTCTAAACCACATTTTTTTCGAGGTAGCATCTAGCTATACCCAAGGCGGATATGGAATTCATTATAGAGTCTCAGGGTGGCCTTGAAATCACAGCAATCCTCCTACCTCTGCCCCCCAAATGCTGGGATTAAAGATGTGCACCACCACGCTTGGCTTCTAAATCACTTTTACTCCCAATAAGCAAAATGGCTGTGTTGAACTGCCATTCAATAGAATGGGGGCCTTCTAACCAAGGCTGTCCACTGGGTGGCTGATAGCATGTGTTAATGCACAGCCAGAACACCCCATTATGCCGGCAAGTGGAATGAGGAAACATTCCTGATTGGGCCTGAGAACCCAATCAATGACGAAGACATGGACACGAACTCAGCTGAGACAGAGGATGGCGAACTCACCTCAGACTTCAAACCAGAGGGAAGATTCTGCAGACATCCAACAGACTCAACAGACCCTCATCCAGGTCTAGGCCGGAAGGAAGAGATTGAAGCAAACACCTTATCCATGTTCAATCACAACCATCGGGCCAAGTTCTATCCAGCAACAGCAAGTTTAATATTTACATGCTATCTGATGCGGGGGCTTTGGAAAGCACCACCTGCTGCAGGTGTTCAGAGAAGTCATCATCCACACCTGTTCAAACGGCAGATGGGATGGTGACCCTTCGAACAGACGGAATTAAGATTAGATCACTCGGAATGTCATCACTCCTCCAACATTGTCACACACTGCTGATCAGACTGGCTATAGGATCATTGGAGAAGATTCAATGTGGCTCTGAACAAATTAAGAGACGATTCAAGACCTTGATGGTGACCTTAGAGTTAGGGGAGACCATGGAGAGTCTGCCACCCAACTAAACCTGTATCAACCCAGTGCTGCAATAGATTGGTTCACCTCTCAACCATGGGTCAGAAATCACCTGATAGGATTGCTCTCTACTAAATTTGACTCACCAGGGGGAAGAGTTAATGGGTCAGTGTATGGATGGTACAATTGCTTTACCTCAAGTTGTAAGTGAAATACCCGCATTTCTAAGTACTGAGAAAAGTTTACAGAAAGAACTGGGGTGCTGGTTTGAGTTTATCTGTGCTATTAGACACAGTGACTCAATTAAACTTGCCCCAAGAGCTTTCCCCAATTTGGCATCAGTGGCTCTTTGGAGCAAGAGGGAGAGTGCAATAATGACAGCATTTAAGGCACCTGTCATTCAGCATGGAGTTGACTGAACCACTCTTACAAAGAGCTAAGGAAAGATGGGTAACTAGGAATGGCATCAGTGGAGATATGAGCCCAAATGTCAAAACAATACTCAGTCTTGTAGGAGTGACTGGATTCTCACTAGATAAGTGAACCAA
>PVHP010047392.1:0-12910 GCA_004024765.1 Zapus hudsonius
TCCAAGTCTGGGTTCCATTCTGCAGGATCCATGTAAAGCCAGACGTGCAACGTGTTGCCTGAACCTGGAGTTCATTTGCAGTGACAGGAGGCCATGCCGGGCCCATCTCTCTCCCCCTCTCTCTTCCTTCCTCCTCGCTCTCCTCTCCTTCCTTTTATCACTCTCTCTCTTCTTCCTCCCTCCCTGTCTTTCTTTCTCTCCCTCTCTCATAAAAATAAATTTAATTAATTAATTAATTTTTAAAAACTGTAATTTACGCTATTGCATAAATCATTAGTAGGTGAAATGAGTTGGCAATATTTATTAAATTGAAATAAACAGGGTTAGAAAGTTGTAATTCACAGACAATCGAATCTCTACTTCCCAATTTCTAGAATTTCTGTCAAAGTCAAAATAGCAATAGAAGCAAAACTACTTTGCTAAGTAGAACAATCTAGTAACATATCGTGATGTGTGAAATGCCTTTTGTAACTTCTAGTGGAATTCTCTTCTGTTAATATTGGGGGCTAGTGTATTTTTTCCTTTTTCTCTGATTCTGCAATGGGTCTAATGAGCTGAGCAGTTTGCAAGGAGGTATTTCAGAGAACTTCAAAATTCTACCTTCCTAGCCAGGCTTAGTGGCTCACACTTATAATCCCAGAAGTCTGGAGGTTAAGGTAGGAGGATTGCCTTGTGTTTGAGGCCAGCCTGGACTATATAGTGAGGTCCACGTTAATTCTGAATAAGAATGAAATCCTACCTAAAGTAAATAAATAATAATAGATAATAAAGAAAAATTATCTTCTCGATATCCCTCATTTATTTTAAGATTTAAGCTCATTTACTTGTATCTCTAATTCCATTTCATTTTGGTGAAATTATTTAACTGTAGGTGACTCATTCCAGAATCAGTCACTCCTATTTAAACCCTTGTCTATGGCTCTGGTGTGTACATGAGAAACATTCAGACTCAAGACCCAAATCTCAGTTAGCAGCTTCCAGAGAATTACAACAGACTGTGGGTGAGAGTTCTTGCTCCCACTTCCCTCCTCAAACCTGAGAACCAATTCCTGGTGGCCCTGGAAATGTTAGATGTAACAGTGAGCTTGAGGATCCAGAATGAAAGAAGTCATGAGACACAGGACCTCAGGGAAGGATTTGGTGACAGTTTAAAAACTTTGGGGAAAAGTTCACACTACTGTGGAAAAAAAGTCTTCTAAAACCAGTCCTTTTTGTAGCTGATGGAGGGAGGTGCGTAGAGGGAGCTCTGCTCTGGTAGCGGGCACTTGGTGCTAAGCAGCACCTTCATTTGTTTCTGTCCACACACCTTCAATTCTGTGTGGTATCATCTGAAAATCTGCCAACTACAATGGCATTTGAAGCTAGGCCTAATGGCGCACACCTGCAACCCCTCTTAAAAAGGCCGTGTTCAAGGCCAGGCTGGCAATATAGTTGGGAGGAGGGAAGAGAGAGAGAAGAAACAGAAGAGAGAGGAGGAGGAGGAGGAGGAGGAGGAAGGAGACAGAGGGGAAGGGAGGGATGGTGGGGAGGAGAGAGGAGAAGGAAAGTTAAGGAAGGAAAGAGAGAGAGGGAGAGAAGGAAAGAGAGAGGGGACATGAGGGCGGAAAGAGAGGGAGAGAGCTGGGGAGAGAATGAGCCACTTTAGTTAGTAAATATATGCCTTGACGTGGAAATGCCTCTAGGAGGGCCCTTCGTGGGCGTATTGTAGCCAAATGAGTGTGAGCTCACTGCCCCCCTTCCCTACATTCATTGTTACATTCTTCAGGCCACCGATGGCTATGAGATGAAACTCTATCAGAGCTTTGAAGTTCAGTGAGACAAATTAAGTGCTTTAACTGTGATAAGGAAGTTGGGAGAGAAGAGGCCGGAGAATACCTGGGGAGAATTTCTGAATTTCCTGAGACCTATTGTAAATGTGTGAACTACTAGGTAATGGTAATTCGCATAATGTCCCTTACCCTACTCTGTACGACTATAAAATATCTTTGTAACTGGGGTTTGGACCAATGCTTCATTTAGGCATGGACCCCCGGGCCCGGGTGAAAATTAAACTCCCCTCTCCTCTTGCTGCAAAGGCTTCGTCTGTTTATTACCAGATATTTCTACAACAGGCACACACGGCTGCTAACTCTGCCAAGACCCGAAAGCAGACAAGACAGAAGAAGCTGGACGGAATGGTAAAGCTACATCATCGTCTTCCTCAGCCAATCTGTCAAGAGTCCTTGCTGGCAGGTCCCAGGGACTGTGATGCCCAGTTCCTTCAGAGCCAGGCTGAAGAGGTCAGAAGTGTCCCGGGCATAGAGCGACCTTCACAAAGGCAGGAGGAGAGACAAGGGTAAGGAAGGAACATTTGGCCTCACCACTGTGTGCATATTGTGGATACGGGAAATGACAGAGCTGCTGAGGTTCAGGGGAGGTTTTAAGAATCGGATCAGAGAGCCTAATGAGAATTTTGACTATAATTATTATAATTCTGTTGCAGAAATACCCAGTGACAAAAGACAGAGCCGCTTTGGCAAGAGGAGAGTGAAGTTTTATTTTAAGCCCAGGCCCGGGGTCTCCAAGCTCAGGAAAAGGGTCTTGGGCCCCACACCCCAGTTGACAAGGGGTTTTATAGTCAGTACAGAGTAGGTATGTGACATTGCACATGCCAGTTACCACCACCTAGCAGTTTATACATTTACAACAGGTTTCAGATATTCTCCCCAGGAATTCTCCGGCCTTGTCTCTTCCTTATCTCACAGGACTTCAGGCCCTGACAGTTTCCCACTTCATGCAATGAGATTGGCCACCTGGAGGACAAACATCAGTAGGATTTTAACAGTGAATGCAGGGGAGGGGGGCAGTGAGTTCACACTCATTTTGCTACAATAATTCAGCAATTTTAAAAATGAGTTTTGAAAAGAGTTTGGCAGACTAGTTTGAAAATTTGAAAGCAAGGCCACACTGGTATGGAAGCAAACATCAAAAATCTGTTTTTGTGTGATGGTTGGTCACCCCGGGAACACACCTCAAAGCGGGTCTCTGAAGATGTGTCCGCAGAGGATTAACGGAGGTGGAAAGTACCTCCTTGTGATCGGTCCTTTGGAAGGGGCAGCCCAGCTGCATGGCAGTGGGTCTGTCTACTTCATCTTTCTATCTACTATTGCACTCCTGACCAACATCAAACTCTGGCTTCTTTGGCCATCCAATATGGACGAAGGCCCATGACTAATATTGGAGATCCTAAGGCCTATCATGGCAGATCTGGACTGCGAAGGCACCCAGCTTCATGGGCTAGGAGTCACTGGTTTCTCGGCCTTTCCAAAAAGCTGACAGCCTTTGTGGAACGGCCCTGCCCATATCATGTGAGGCATACTTGATTAACTGATGGCAACCTAAAAAAATCCCATTTATAATCTCATGCATTCTATCAGTTCTGTTCCTCTAGAGTAGATACGTCTACTTTGTGACCTGAGGACCACGGGTGAACAAAATTGCAAATTTACTCCTACTATTATTTATTTTTGTTAATTTTTCATACTCAGTTGCCTGGTTCTTGACGGTGAACTTTGTAGATGACGTCATGTTGGAATGTCACTCAAAATAGACATCTGCAGGCTTTCCCTGTTTGCACGCATGCAACGCTTCCATTTCCTGGTGATGCACGTCTCCCGAGAGCAGCCAGTGGGATTAGGGTCATCAGGCATTGCGAGTGCCCGTGCTGAGTTGGCAAGCAAGACGCAGAGAGCATCGCTGCTATTCTAAGATACCATTGAGCAAGCAGCATTTCATATCATTCTGAGGCAAGTAAACCTTCTTCAAGTGAGAAGCCTATTTTCTCACCTTACCTGGACCTTCTGTATCCCCCCCCCACCGTACTGTAACCAGCTCTTCATTTTAGACTGCACTGGAAGGTGAGCTGCAGAAAAGCCAAAACCCTATTGTCTATTTACCTATCAGCTAATTTTCATAATAAAAGTTAATGTAGTTGGGCTGGAGAGATGGCTCAGTGGTTAAGGCACTTGCCTCCAGTGCCTAAGGCCCCAGGTTCAGTTCCCCAGGACCCACATAAGCCAGACCCACAACGTGGTGGCCCTGGCGCATTCTCTCTCTCTCTCTCTCTCTCTCTCTCTCTCTCTCTCTCTCTCTCTCTCTCTCTCTCTCTTTCTCTGTATCTCTCTGCTTGAAAATGAATAAATAAAATATTTTTTAAAAGTTAATATAGTTGTGTATCTTTTATTATCTTAGTGTGGCTTCCTCAACATCTCAAAATAAAATAAAATCCAAGCACAGAAAACCTGCAGATGAAGGAAGATTGTTGTATGAAAAGCAGACAGACGACTATTGTTGTTGAGGTTTGTAGCACTCTGTTCAATGGGCAGAGAATTTATGCAAGTTTTCAAAGACTGTAATTTCAAAAGGCATTGTATGCAAAAACATGCTACCAATTTGGTATGTATCAAAGACCGTGCCATAAGGAAAAAATAATGGAATTGAAAAAATTCTGGTTTTCAACAAACATTTTCTTCCAATCTTACTTTACAATGTTTCATTTTTCTTATGTCATACAATTCATAAGCCATGGAGACATCCTTTTACGATAGTGCTTTTTTGATATCTTTATTATCCTTAATTAGATACATCGTATGAGTGAATCTTATGATGGTACTCCCATTTCCCTCCTCCCTGGCCCCAGTCCACTGGGGGCCCTCCTCGGTGGGCATACTGGATCAGTCCATGGGGTAGGGGTCATGAATAGCACAGGAAGCAGCTAGGTACCCCTCACTCTTTGTGTGTTGTTGAGGGGGGCAATTTCTATGGATAATCTCCCCCACTATGGCTTTTAACAAACATATTTTAAAGTTACAACTCAGATGTAATCTGTTGTTAAAGCTTGTTACATGGTGGCATATTTAATAGCAAAATAAAATATATGCATAAAAGTGTTAAAATGGTTAGCTTCATGCAAAACATCAAAATTGTGGATTTTATGAGAGCCAAGGAGTTAAATTATCACCAATTCCATGAATTCCTTAAAAACATCGCTTGCTGGGGTGAGCCATGGCTTATTTTTCACAAGTAAGATGGCTAAATTGAGACCAAATGTTGAATAGATTTTATGATTTTCATGGTATCAAGTCATA
This sequence comes from Zapus hudsonius, assembly GCA_004024765.1. Classification (NCBI taxonomy): domain Eukaryota; kingdom Metazoa; phylum Chordata; class Mammalia; order Rodentia; family Dipodidae; genus Zapus; species Zapus hudsonius. The sequence continues at coordinate 5,127 of PVHP010047392.1, forward strand.
TATGGTATCAAAAATAAAATTTATGCCAAAACTTGGTGATGAAAATCAGCTGTGGCATTTTTAGTGAATTGAATCACTCATATAAATGAGTTAAACACATATGTCAACACAAATCATCAGAATATTCCAAATGAATCTGAAATTACAGAAAGCTCAGATTAAGTCCTATAAATTTGTGCATTTTGCCACCCTAACTAAACGTTCTGTGAACAGCAAAAATATATGTAGCCCTGAGTTTTGATTTGCTGTAAGAATCTGAAAGCAGTTTTCAAGGTTTCCAGAAAAAATATCGACATTTTGGTATGTTTGCAGCTCCACTTTCAGTCACCACAACTATGTTGCCTGTGATTTTTCAAAATGGAACGCATAGACCTGTATTCTGCCATCCACCTTGAAGCACATTTGATCATGTCTGTGGTAGTTTGAATGTATGTCCCCCATACACTAAGGTGTTTCTAGAAAAAGCTTGTCTCTGGCCGCCTGGCTGGAGGAGGCGTCCCTGGAGGCAGATCTGATTTCCAGCCCAAAGGCTTGCAGAGCACTTGAGTTCCCTGCTTGCTTGAGCTGCTGGAGGTTTGGTTGTGTCTCTGCTTGGATCTGTGAAAGGAAACAGCTTCCCCGGGATCTGTGATCCTGAGGTAAATCCCTTCCTCCCATAAACCATGTCTGCTTGGAAGTTCATCCCAGTGTTGTGCAGCTGACTTTGCTTGATGTTACCTGCTTTTCTTTCAGTTTTCTAGTAGAAAATATCAAAAGGAAGCCAATGAGGTTGTATTATCATCCGTGTTCACTGTGTTGACTAGTGATCACAGACTTGAGGCATGCCACACAGTTATAAAAGATTCACTGAATGTGATGTCATATAGTTAGAATTATTATATTAGGATGCTTTTGCCTATCTGTGGAAGCACATATCATAAAAACTATACCCAGCCTTGTTTTTGCTCATCAAGTTTCATCAGTGTTTCTTTAACTACTGTGTCGCCTAAGATAATTTGCTGTCCAATATGATCCAGAGAAGCCAAAGGTTGGACGTCCTTGCTCTAGAGACTTCTCGAAACACACCTTGTGAATTGTAGGCAGGCATACCGAGAGTTGCGGCCTATGGGATTTTCACTCACGGGGTTGAGCCCTCTTGATGTGACTTAACTACCTAGGCTGGCAAATGGCAGGGTTTGGATGCACACCAGGAGAGGGTTCCTGATTACCGCACACTGACCGCTCCCGATGATGGCTGGAAAACTTGTGAATTAAGCAGACGGGAAATGACGCTATAAATTGGTTTTATGAATTGGAATTCATCACCGACTGCAAGCTGTGTATGAAGAAGATATTGGGCTGAGGATTCAAGAGGTGCAGATGGGGTCATAGAACTCACTATATGGAGCAATAAAAATCATAAGGAACTACCCTACAGAGGTATTTGTAAGTCTTCAGTTTCTACACTAAGTGGAATTTATTGGAAGATATTTGCTTTCATCCATTGCACAGTGATAACGTGGTGCCCAGCTCCACATCCAACCCTAGGATACAGAGGTAGATAAGACACAGTTCCTTTCCTCAAAGAACTTACTCTTACAGAGAAAAATCATGAAGGCCAACAAAAATAAAAATAAGAACAAAAAGCAACAACAAATTCACAGATAAAATTATACAACTTATAGTTATGACACAGAGGGAGTATCAAAAATTAAAAAATCTGTTCATATCTGGAAGCATCTGGAACTTTGTAGCAGAAAGCTTCTAAACCAAACCCAAGTTGCTGAAGACGAAGCCCGTCTCCACATTTAATTCCAGGCACATAGACCAGACCTAGATGGCGAGCTTTGCTCATGGATCCTGGAGTTGTAAAGGCAGCTGGTTCGCAGGCCTGTTGTCACTCGGGAAGCTACACCATGCCAGTGGTTGAGCCCTGATTGGACTCCAAGTGTCCCCAGAAGCTAATGCCAGGACATACATGACAGAATTCCATGCCTGCTTGTGAACAAATGGATGTCACTCTTATTTGGTGAGCCTGGATTTTGAACGTGATGACAAAATGTAACTTCCTGAAACTGGTCAGAAGGCATGGCTTCAGCGAGGTTGAATCACAAAACAGTGGCTGTGTTTTGAGGTAACAGAAGGCACTTTCCAAGCCCAATGTGTCGTGTGAATTCCAACTGTACCAATACGGTTCCAGCCTAGCAGGCCACTCTAACACACTTGACCTTCTGATCTTGATCTTCTGAAAAGGAACTCCTTTAGATACCCAGAAAAGTCTTATTTATCCTCAGGAAAATGGAGCTAACGCTAATCAGTGACAGAAATATCAGTGGGAAGAATAGTATTCAATCAAATACAGTAGACGTAACACAATACAGAACAATGGCATACACAATGGAAAATTTAGACGTCTAACATCTTAAAGTGCTGTGGGCCTTAATGTTACTGTTACCCACCATCGCTAGGAAGAGTAATGGCACAAATAAACTGAAAGCAAAACACATTCTTCAAATGTTGGTATTAGTTGTATAAATCTCCTGGTAATTTGTTGCTTTCCCTAATAATAGCTGGTCTTGTTTTCAGTTTTTTTTCCGTATTCATAAATCAGTTCAATGAAAACCATTCAAGCAAACATTTAGTAATTTAGTCAATGCGATCATCCTCCAATTTTTTAAAAGTACATGGAAAATCTAAACACATCTCTATCTCTGCCCTCAGGATTACAGACAGACAAACAAATCAGAGATTAGTGAGTCCACGGGGATACGGGTGTGTTGAGATATGGTGGCGTCAAGCTTCCAGCTATACCTCAGTGCTACAGGTGCTTCCCTCAAGAGGTGGTATTTGGGTATCATTTTGGGGAATTAGTAAAATTTATGAAGGTGAGGTGAGAGCCAGAATAATTCCGTGTGTGTGGGTGTGTGTGTGTGTTTCAGAGATTATATATGGAGTATTATGGTTTTGTTTCCTCAAAACCAGCAGCCCTGAGGAGTTGGGCAGTTTATTACTGAGGTGGATACAGGAAACACTGGCATATGGAAAGTTAAGTTGGGAGAGGGGAAGACAGCAAAGCTAGTCTAACAAGCCTGCCTGTTCCCACTGTGGAGAGATGGATCTGTATTACACTAGTGAGTGCTGGGATTTGCAACCGTACGTTAGCCTGTTTTATTCAAAAGCTAAGGGAATTGGACTTATGTGACAAATTTTAAAATATACTTAACACTGCGTATGAAAAACAAAATTACAAAAGCTTAACACTAAAACCATGGGGTTTGGGTGATTCATCCCAGGTCCAGATTTGGGTTAAACCCCCACAGTGAGCCATTGGCCAGGGAGACCCATGAGGTTCCAAAACATGCAGGCAATTGCCATAACACCCGATTACCTGCCAGAGCTGAAAGGTAAGACCTTATTGCTGAAGACACCACAGGTTGCTGTCACAGGACATTGAAGTACCATCCTGGAACAGAAGGAGAAAGCAGGGGCCTCCTGGCTGGCCCTTCCAGTGCTGGAGAGCCCTGTGGGAGCTGCAGTGGGACAGCGGCATGAATTCGCAGGGGACCCTGCGAACTGCAACGTCAACCAGCCTGGCAAGAAGTACACACGTGTGCGATAGTGGCATTCAGCCTTTGATGGTAACCTTTCTCTGATTGGACATGAGGCCAGCTCCGTGGGAGAGAGCTCCCCCTGGAAGATCTGGCACTGGAAACCAAGTCAGAATCCCATGGACATGAAACTCCCAACTCTGGAGAGAAGCCCCCAGTGCTCTCTGGACAAGGAGAGGGAAAATACAGACCAAAAAGTCTCTTACATAACATGCATGACCCCTTTTAGGCACGCTGCTCTCATTCTTGGTTAGAGAATCCATTTTATGTTATAGCAGACAGAGAAAACTGAGGAGATCCAAGATCCATCAGTACAAGAAGAAAATACAATGTGCCATCTCTATACCACATCTGCTGGAGACCCCAAGAAAATCCTGAAGCGGCCAGGACATGAGTGTGCCTCACTGCCAGCCTGACAACCAGCTCCAGGGCAATGGTGACAGACATGGTGATCCATCAAAATCCATCTCAGCAGAAATCCAGAGGCTCGAGAGAACTTAACACTAAGTCAGACTGCCAACAGGCCTGTTATGGCTCAGGGAACATGGAGGAAGAGGGGGAACAGAAAGATTATAGGAGCCACAGAGTGGGCATGGTCCTCTCTCCCCTACAGAGACTGACTGAGGTCTTCATGACCCCACAATGAACTCCAATAATCCCACTGAAGAGGGTCTGCTGGAAAATAGGAACAGGCTGAGGGGATAAAAGAATATAACCTTTGAAAAATAAAAGAACATAAATACAAAATACAAATACACTACAATATGTTAAAAAGAATACAAAAACTTCTGTAGACTAATAACAGGAGGAATTCTACGTAAAACTTAAGGCATCGTGTCTACAAAGTATCACAGCACAGCAAACTCAATGCACCAACTCTTGTCACTCCTCAGTTGAGGAATGCTGGGAGACAGACCTCAGGCTGTAGAAAGCCAGCCTTCCAGAAAGGGACAAGGACCAAGGCTGGGCCTGGGGAGTCAGGCAGCGTGGAAAACCTCCCCACGCTGGACAGAGAGGAAAAGCTGGACCTGAGGGAGGAAGCTGGTAGGCTTTGTTGTCGTGGTTGAATGAAGAGGTTTATTCTGAGTTTGATGGGGAGGGTAATCTTCAGACCTCCATGGGAGCAAATATGGTATTTTCTGAAGGGGCCAGGGAAATAGGTTTGGCCTTGGGGAGTCTGCACCTGCTATCTCTTGGGAAGAGGAGGAGGAGGCAGCTCTGATCCAGACGGTGCTGCACTGCTCACAAACCTCTGTCTCTAGTTCGCACACTGCATGCAAAGGAGACCAGGCTCTGTCCTGGGAGAGGTCGTGGGAGGAACACTGGATCTCGACTGAGAAGCAGCAGGAGGAATCGGGATTGTGAGGGGAAATCAGAGAGGTAAGATTTGCGGTGTAGGTAGAATATCAATGGTAGAATATCAATGGTGCTTGGAGCTGTCACCAGAGACACTTTGTTGCTATAACCGAATACCTGAGAGAATGTCGACAGGAAAAATGCATTTATTTTACTTTGGCTTCAGAGGCTTTAGCCCATGGCCCCTCAGCCCACCGCCTTGGGGAAAGGCAAGGCAGGAGCGTGGTGATTGTGGGCACCATGTCAGAGAGGCTCCTCTCTTGGCATAAAGGAAGCAGAGGGGCAGTGCTGTGGGGGTTCCAATGGCCCTACTGTGACTGTCAGACCTCTCTGCAGAGGCAGCCCCTCCCCTTGAGTGGGGGGTGTCTAGTCAGAGCTACAACCTAGGTGCTAAAACTGATTGGTCAAATAGGAACCAATCAGCTGTCTCTCTGGCTCACCTGGGAAGAACTTAAATTCTCTTCCCCAGAGGAAGTGGGCCCTCTTCCCCCACATGGCAATGAGGTAGAAAGACTGCTGGATTTCCAGGCCTCAGGAAGGATAAGACCTGTCTCCCCATCCCAGCTGTTGGCTGGGGTCGGGGTACAGGCTCCAGACTTTTTCTCTCATGAATCTCTCTTTCTCATAAATGGAGCTTTCTGTTATATTTTCTTGGGCTGCTTATTTAGCTAAATAATATAAGTTCTGTTAAAACTCTCTGACACGTATTCTACCCACACTGGTGGCTGGAGAACTCTGTAACTTCCCACATGGTGACTGGGAAATTTCCCCATCCAACTCCCTTTTCCCTAATTTACTAAATTAGAATAAATGTGTAATTAAAATTTAATTCTGTCCCTGTGTACAATTCTTTGGCATTAGGGGACACTAACTTGGAGTAGGAGGAGGGGGAGTGGGATTCCAAAACACTCTCTCTCTCTCTCTCTCTCTCTCTCTCTCTCTCTCTCCCTGTGTTGCTTACAATTCTTAATTATCAGCAAACCCGTATCACTACCTCGGAGACTGGGCAGAGCCCCCCACGACAGAGCCACCGCTGGGACTTCAATGCTGAGTTTGGGGAAAGAACATTTCCAAACCACAATAGGAGCCTGTGCTCAAGAAGCGGGCTCCAAAAGATGGGAAGGAAATGGAGGGAAATGAGTGAGGAAGGAGACGAGTGGAGGAGAGGGAAATACCAACTCCAATACCACAGGGAGACGGAGGAGTCCCTGGCAGATGGAGGAGCGGTTGCCAAGGCGTCGTCTGGTCTTCGACATGAAGCATGGTCTTCTATGTTTTGGTCACACACCTGAAGGCCGAGGTGCGAGCATTCCTCACTTACATGAAGAGGAAGTAGAATGGATCTTGTGCAAAGTTAATGCAGAACCATGCTGAAGTTTAAGGTTCCATTGTCTGAGAATGAAGTTATTTCATGAGAACGAATCCAACCTCTCAGAATGCCAGCAATGTCTCAATAGCTATAGCTCGTCCATAGTGGGTCTTAACAATAGTTGATTGATAATCTGATCAAGTAAATAATACAAGATGACGCAATATGATTTTAGAGAGACGCCTGATCTACCTAGAGGGAGGAAAAACCCATGATCAGGTAATTTTATCCACCCAATAATTATTGAATTTCCCCAAAGCTCAAGGCCCTGGAGGCAGGACCCATAAGCACAACCAGCAAACAAACGGAATTCTGACCTGCTGCCCTCGGTGAATGGCAATAACACGCCATGTAAACAAGGAGGGGTCCCAGTTCAGACTGTGTAGACAAGCTCTTCCCTGATTCGGGAGATCCCGTCATAAACAGACTGGATCTAGTCCAGCCCCTTGCTGTTCCCTCCTTCATTGGCCCAGCTTCCGCTAACCTGGTGCTAATTGCTTAGTATCCAAGAGACCTCGCTGCGTAACAGGCATTTGTCCGCTCTGAGGAATAGGGGAGTTCTGAATAGAATGAGCGCTTTGTTTGTCCTGTTCTCAGCTCGCTTCTCCTTGTGCAGAGCCTCCATCCTTCGGAGGTTTGCTATTCTCTTCGGAGACCTGCCTGGACACTCCCAGGCAATACCATGTTGGACAGGTTCTCTCACATAGACCCCCTCCCTTATCCAAGAGATAAGCACATGCCAGCTAGATAAAGCTGATTTATGCTTTTTAAATGTACTGTGAAATTTGAATATAGCTACCCAAGAACTCAATTGAGTCAGAACTGCTTCTTGGCCATGTTTGAGGTTTTTCATTCTGTTTTTCCTTTGTCAGAATTTGGGTCTTCAGATCGACTTTTTATTTGTACCCACTCCACACACTGCAATACCATTATACCAAAATTAGCTTCTATTGCTTATGACCCAAGAATGCTAATGATACACAGTTCTACGATTCTGCGAGGCAAGATGCGGGAAATGACGTAGCAGGACGGTAGGTGGGGAGCACACTGAAGGCTTCAGGTTGTCTGTCTCTCCTTCTTTCTACCCAGCCATCATTCGTCATCTGTTGCTGTCAATCACCCATCTACCTACCTGTCATCCAGCTAGCTCTGGGTCTAAGACATCTAGATGATTTGTTCGTTTGTTTACAGACTCTTGTGTACCCCAGGCTGTCCACAAACTCACGATGAAACCAAGGTTGATTATGCAGCACTGAGGACTGAACGCAGGCTTCATCCGAGGTGAGAAAGCGCTCTGTCCCCAAACCTACAGCACGCTTTTAGGTCAACTGATATGATGAGATCAGGGCTTTATGATTTAATAAGTATCATAAGCTTTTGAGATGCTTTTTTGTCAGGGGGGAAAGCCTTTTGGAAGCACCCCCTGGCTTGGTCTTGGACGGCACCTGACAGCCTGCCAAGAGGGGCTTGGC
>PVHP010047393.1:0-12954 GCA_004024765.1 Zapus hudsonius
TGTGCATGTGCATCTGTGCCAGAGTCTCTTGCCACTGCAATCAAATACCTTTCCGGCTTATGTGCGTGTTGGGAGGCTTTGCAAGCAAGAGCTTTCTACCACTGAGCCATCTCCCCAGGCTCTCTTTCCTTCATGTCTTTGTTTCTGACCTTTGTGTGTGATGCATGTATATATGTGTGCAGACAGACATGCGCCTTGCACATATGTGTAGTCGGAGGACAACCCCGAGTGTTTGTCCTGACCCTCCACCTTGTTTGAGGCAGGGTCTCTCATTCACCATTGCATTTTCCAGGGTAACTGGCTTGTGAGCTTCTGAGGATTTTCCTATCTCTGCCTCCCATCCCACTGCAGGGATGTTGGGATTACAGATGCTAGCTAGCTACTGCCCAGCTTCATGAAAGTTCTGGGGATCCAAACTCAGGCCCCCGTGCTGGCATAGCAAGTGGCTGGCTGCAACAATTAAATACATTAAGGTATGAAAAATGCTTAGCATGTGTCTGATAGGTTAAGATCCCATTAGTGTAATCCTTTTTAAAATCTTTCTTTTTATTTGAGACAGAAAGAGGTAGAGAAAGAGAGCGAGTAAGGATGGGTGTACCAGGGCATCCTGCCACATGGAACACTGTGCATCTGGCTTTATGCGGGTACTGGGGAATCAAACCTAGGCTGTCACGGTTTGCAAGCAAATGCCTTAACCACTGAGCCACCTCTCCAGCCCTCATTAGTGTCATCTTGTGTCTGACTCCAAAGTGATAAAATGTTACTCATGGTCTAGTCAGCGTCAGTGCCAGCGCGCCTGGTTTAATCAGCAGTCCCCTGGAGGGGGGCAGCCCTGCTTCTCGGTGGCCTGTGATCGGCTGCTGTTTGAGAGGAATCCCACCTGCCCTACAGTTCTACAGATGCTTCCCTGACTCCAAATGTCAGAATTGTATTCAGTGCCAAGGACTGAGCCAACTTACTGAGTTCCAGAAGGATCCAGGATATCTGGCTTGCTGTCTCAGTGCCTGGTTCTGGCACCTATGACCTGCTAGGAGGCTGCTGTGAAGCCCCTGAGAGAGGTGCGAGCAAGTGGCTCTTTCTCCTTCTCACTTTCAACTTCATCCTCCAGTGGGAGCTCCTGGGCAAGATCTGTGGTCTAGGGAGAGAGACAGGCTGCAGAGTGAGAGACTGGGCCAGCAGGACTGCTCTAGATGGGCAGACTCTCCAGAGTTCCTTAGGCCCACCCTCGTGGCTCAGTGTGCCAACATAAGGGTCTGGGTGGGCATCAGTGTCCCAGCTCAGAGTACTGCAAAAAAAAAATTAAGGTTCCAGGATGCTGGCCTGTGAAGACCACAACCCCAGGTCCCCTCCAAGACCTAGTCTCCTGGAAGGGCTAAAGAGAAGAGAGGACCCTGGCCCATGGTCCTCCTCAGAGCCTTTAGTTCCCAGCCCTTACACAGAAGCTACCAAAACAGAATACTGGTCTAGGAGCATCCCACCCTGAAGGATCCTAACTTGGGCCCAAGCACGTCCAGCTGACAGGAGACAACTACCCCCACAACCCTACATGGCCACTGGTCCCTAGAGCTCCCCTCCCTCTCCCGCTATAGAGCTAAAATACTCAGCCCTTGGTGCCTCACACCACCCACTCCTCAGAGGCCAGAGGAGAAGGACGCCTGAGATATCCCTCTCCCATGGTGACAAGGAAGGAATGTCATACCCTTCACCTCCCTCCCATGACCTCACACCTCAATAATTATAAGCCAGAGGGTGCCTTGTCAGGAGTCTGAGCCATCCCGGACATCCCTCCAGGGTGGCCCCGTCATCCCCTCAGCCTAGGTGTGGGCTGAGGAGAGACTCACACCCTTGGGCTGACTGGGCCATGCCATCCTGGACAGCACAGGATCTCTTCTTTTCCCATCTTAGACTCCACTTCCGAGACAAGGGTCCTGTCCAAGAAGACCTTGGCCTTGGCTCAGAGCTGCAGGAGCTTGGGATGGTTCTGGCTCTAAGCCTGGGGTCCCTTGAACCCCATATTGAAGAGAGGTGTTCCTTGTGTACTTGGATGAGACACCTTGGGACAAAGAGGGTCTAGGAAGTCCTCGGCCGCTTCCTGTGAGGTCCAGAGAGCCCCACTTCAGGAGCCTCAGGAGGCCGAGGATTCCAGCCTTCCTCCTCTTCCTTTTCCTCTTTGGAGCTCATGGGCCCCAGCAGGCCCACTGGACTGGTAGGCAGCAAGGAGGCCCTGGCTCTTCCATGACAGGGGCCAGCAGCGGGGAGGGAAGTGGTTTGAGGCAGTGCTGAGCTCAGCAGGTCCTCAGAGGCTTGACTCAGACGCAGGGCAGCATGAGTGGGAAGGGAGGCCATCGGCTGTGTCTAAGGATGGAAAGGGTGAGGAGAACACCAACGCTAGGCAGACCCAAGGAGTGGAGATGGGGAGGAATCCTGGGGGCAGGCACACTGACCATGGCCGTGTAAGAAAGTAACCAGAACTATAGGCACTGACAGTTTGAATGAGAAGGGAGGTGCAGAAGGTCAGGAGACCCTGAGGCTGTGGAGTTCCTAAGGATCTCGGGCCAGCTTAAATTGTGGATAGAAAAGTGGGATCGAGCCAGACCGGAATCCATTCAGGGAATTAGTTTGTGGTGAGCAGCAAGGTCACAGGAAGAGACACTGGTTCTTACTGGGGCGAAGAAGCAAAGAGCCAGGGCTGAGGACCAGAGCCCGTGGGAAGAGACTGAGCAGTGGCTTGGCAAGGGTGGGGACCTGAGGTCTGAAGGGACCCATGTGACACTGCTGACTGAGTGGGGGACTTCCAGGTCATACTTCAGAAGCTCCGAGCAGGCAGCATTTAGTAAGAAATGGAGAGGAAGCTGTAGTCACCGTGTCTGGAGCACTGATCAAAACGCTGCCAGAAACTGCAGGGTCCGCTTTATGGAGACAGAGCAGTCTGGTGATGCCTCAGCTGCAAACCCTTCCTGCAGCCACCCCTGCCTCAAGAAAAGCTCCTCTGAGGGCTGGCTCAGCGGTTAAGGCGCTTGCCTGCAAAGCCTAAAGACTCAGGTTCAATTTCCCAGTACCCACGTAAAGCCACATTCAAAAATGAACCCACACATCTGGAGTTCATGTTCAGTGGCTAGAGGTCCTGGTGTACATTCTCTCTCTCTCTCTCTCTCTCTCTCTCTCTCTCTCTCTCTCTCTCTCTCTGTGTGTGTGTGTGTGTGTGTGTGTGTGTCTGTATCTCTCTAGTGCAAATAAATTTTTTAAAAGAAGAAAAGAAAACCTGAAAAAATAAAAAAGAAAGGAAAAGCTGACCTGTGGTGCCCCATGAGACCACACTCAACTGTGTTCCAGTAGAACGGGACCCCAGAAGGACAACGGGTTTTGTTCACACTCCACCTGGCAGCATCTGTCACTACCCCTGGTGACAGGGATGCAGCCATCCTCACTTTACAGATGAAAAGGGGGCTCCAGGAGAGGAGGGGGTGTGTCAGGTCTCACAGCCCCTGTACGACAGAGCCAAGGTTTGACTCCACTCTGTCCAGCCCACATGTTCTCAGAAATCTTGGTGTGTCTGAGAAACAGGCCAGAGCCCAGGACAGAGGAAGTAGGGTTTCTGGAAGGGAGGCAAAGACAGATGGCATCTCCTACCTTTAAGGGGTCTGACCAAAAGGTGAGTGTGCTCTCGCTGGCCTGGGGCTTCTGTCTTTCTCTGTAACTCACACTGGGTTTCTTTCAGTTCCCTCTGGTGACATGGCTTCCCCTGCCCCTCCCTGCCTCTACTCACACACTCCAGCTTAGCCCAAAGCAGGAAAGGGTGCCTGTTGACCCAGACAGACAAAGGGGTGGGGAGGGTCATGTCACTGTTGGAGGGGAATCACCTAAACCTTAGTTGAATGGTGTGAGGCCAGGTCCCCCTGTGCCCCCCCCAGGGGCTACCCCACCAGGGGGAGCTGGGATTGACTTTCTGAGCCAGCCAGAGCCTCACTTCCCCCTGCTTGTGCACCCACAAGACAGTTGAGGATGCTCACAGCTCCGTGGTGTTCAGAAAAGCCAATGCTCTGTCCACTAGCTGAATACTGACTGCCCTTTCTTCCTCACCAAGCAAATCTCTTTCTGGCTGAGAAGCTCCTTGGAGAAAGAAGACAGGACCTCAGTGAACAGCACCCCTTTGTATCCCAGCCCACCCCTGAGCCTGCTGCAGAAGCTGGGAGTCCAGTAAGCCATCTCCCTTCCAGGAACCAGGGGCTGCGGCTCACGCAGCTCGAATGCAACAGATTGGAAGACCTTGACCATCAACAACCTTCTTACCTCGACCTCCTCTCCTGAATTCTGGGATTACAGGTATGTGCCGCCATACCTGGTTAATTCATTTTTGTGTTTGTTGTTTTGTTTTTTAAAAGGAAGCCTAGCCAGGCGGGCACAGAGACAGAGGTAGGAATTCTGCTATGAGTTCAAGACCACCTTGAGACTATATAGTGAATCCCAGCTCAGCCTGGGTTAGAGAGAGACCCTACCTTTAAAAAACAAAACAAAATGAAACAAAAGGAAAGGAAAGAAAAGAAAAAAATAAATGTAGCCAGGGATGGTGGCTCACACCTAAAATCCCAGCACTCAGGCTGAGGTAGGAGGATCATTGTGAGTTGGAGGCCAACTTGAAGTACATAATGAGTTCTAGATTAGTCTGGGTTAGAGTGAGACTACCCCCCATCACCCTGCCCCCCTACAAAATAATAAATGAAAAGAAAAATGAATATAAAACATCCAGAGCCGTCATGGTGGTGGTTCATCCAGCACTAGGGAGGCAGAGGTAGGAAGAAGATTGCTGTCAATTCAAGGCCAGCCTGGGCTAGAGACTGTCTCAAAATAAATAAATAAATAAGTGAGGGCTGGTGAGATGGTTCAGCGGTTAAGGTGCTTGCCTGCAAAACAGAAGGACCTGAGTTCAGTTCCCCAGTACCCACAAATGCACAAAGTGGTGCATGTGTCGGGAGTTCCTTTGCAGTGGCTGGAGGCCCTGGTGTGCTCATTCTCTCTCTCTCTCTCTCTCTCTCTCTCTCTCTCTCTCTCGTAAATAAAATATTTTTTTAAAAATAAATAAATAAGTGAATGATGTAGAGGAGATGGGTTGGATGTTTTACTTTTTTAAATTTTTACTTGCTTTGGGTTTTGTTTTTTTCAGATAGGGTCTCACTCTGTAGTTCTAGGCTGGCCTTGAACTAATGGAGATGCTCCTATCTCTGCCTCCTGAATGCTGGAATTATTTATTTACTTATTTATTTAGGGTTTTCCAGGAAGACCAGGATGTCCTGGAAATCACTATGTAGTCTCAAGGTGGCCTCAAACTCAGAGATCCTCCTATCTCTGCCTCCTGAGTGCTGGGATTAAAGGTGTATACCACCACACCCAGTATTTGATTGTTATTATTATTTGGTTTTTCTAGGTAGGGTCTCCCTCTAACCCAGACTGACCAGGAATTCACTATGTAGTCTCAGGGTGGCCTTGAACTCACAGCACTTCTCCTACCTCTGCCTCCCGAGTGCTGGGAGGAGAGCTCTACAACGGTATTTATTTTTGAGAAAAGGTCTCTATATGCAGTCTGGGCTGCCCTGAAGCTTGATATCCTTTGTCCTCAACCTCCCTAGTGCCAGGATTACAGGTATACGCCACCAAGCCCAGTTCAATCCATGCTTTAAAATTTTAAATTATGAAGCAGAGGGGCTGGGGTGTGGCTCAGTGATGGAGTACCTGGCATGTGTGAGGGAGTGACATGCTCAGCAGACACGAATTTTGTATTCGGGTTCCAGGAGAGGGGGAAGATATACAGAAGAGAAGAAAACCAGAACCCAGGATTCTCTCTGCTGACCGCCTAGCTAGATAGCATGGGTAGAGGATGGAGTCAAGCTCAGATCCAACCAGTTAATTCTATATTTATTAATACAAGGCTTTCAAATCTAAAGGGTGCAATCTAGACTTTATATAATTTATATATATTAATGATGACTGTGGAACTTTTCTTTATTAAAAATATCCTTAGGCCAGGCGCGGTGGCGCACGCCTTTAATCCCAGCACTTGGAAGGCAGAGGTAGGAGAATCTCTGTGAGTTCGAGGCCAGCCTTGGACTAGAGTTCCAGGTCAGCCTGGACTAGAGTTAGTCCCTACCTCGAAATATATACATATATATATATACATATATATATATATATATATATATATATATATATATATTTGTCCTCGAAATATATATATCCTTTAAACTGGTCATGGTAGTACGCCTGTAATCTCAGCTGTAACCTCAGCTACTCAGGAGGCTGAGGCAGGAGGATTACTTGAGCTCAGGAGTTGGAATCCCATCTCAGTAAATGAAAAGACAGAAGTAGCCCCTGACTAAGCAGAACTTCAGTAGAAATCAGCTATGAAAGTCACAAGTTGAACCAAGGAAGAGGACTTCGCAGCCCGTGACCTTCCCGCCTAGACTTCCCCCACAATGAAATGCTGACATAGATTCTAAGGTGCCGGAATGACCGGGAGAAGGCTGCTCCCAAAGGAACAGGATGACAAACCCACGGGGACGGCAGAGGTGAAGCGGGACCCCCGCGGGCGGGCGGGCGGGCGTCGCTGGCTCCCCGAGGCCTGGGTCCGTCGGGGGTCCGCGCGGGGGCCCCGGGGAGGCTCCGTGGGGCGGGGCGGGGCGCTGCCCGAGGGCGGGGGCGGCGCGACGCGGAAGTGCCGCGCGACCCGCGGGAGGCGCAGCTCCGAGCGCGGCCCCAGCGCCCGGCCGCGGCTCCCGCCCCGCCGCGCTCGGCGGACAGGTAGGTCCCGGCCCCGCGCCGCGCGCCGCGCTGCCCACCTCGCGGCGCCCCGGGCCCGCCGTGGGCTGCGTCCTGCCGGGAGGACGGGCGGGGTCCCGGTCCGGCTGCCCCGGTGCCCGAGCTCCGGTGGGTGCCCGGTGCTGGGGGCGCCTCGCTGGCCTGGAGGTTCCCGAGGCGCCTTCCACCTGGGGGTGTGGGCACCGGCCGCCACCGACCCGCGGGCGCCGGAGCTGGGCGGCAGGCGAGGCGCCGGGATGGGGAGTGCCCGGGAGCTGGGCGGGCGCGTTCCCATCCTTCCATCTGGCCACCGTTAGGGTCTCTGCAAGTCACCCCCCCGCCCCACGTGAAGCCCCTGACCGATCGGAGTTTGTGGCCGTAGAATTTGGGGAAAGGTGGGGTCGCGTGGAGTCGTTTCTTTAAGGCCTGCCCCTGAACTTAAGAAGGACGCGACGAAGAATCCCCAAGTGGAGAAGTGAGAGTGCGGGGGCTGCAGCGCGCTCCCGGACATGGCGAGGGCCTGCGTCCAACCCCGGGCAGGTGTCCCCCCCCCAAGCCCCCAAACCCGGAGGGCCCAGAGGGGATGCGGGAGAGCGGAGGTCTGGCCTCACCCTGGCACTGCGGGGCAGGAGCATCACCAGCCGGGGGAGCAGTCCGTGGGCAGACCCCCAAGTCAGCGCCCTGCCATGGCCCAAGGGCAGTGGGCGTCCTGCCTCGGGTGGAACCTGCGGGGTGGACGCGAGGGCCCGCTTGGCCTGGGCTCCTGCCGAGTTTTGATGCAGAAAGGACTTGGGCTGGGCTGATGGAGGAAGTTGGAGGCCTTCTGGTGGGGACGTGTGACCCCCTTAGGGTTCTGGCTAGGTACTGGGTAAGTGGTGGGAACCCCTCCCCCTTTTACCTTTTACTTTGGGGCTTTCCCTTGAACCCTGGCCTTCCCCCAACCTGCCTGCCCAGGGAAGGAAGCCAAGCGAGGCTTCTTCCTGTCGCACCTGCTGCCCCAGAGTCTCAGCCTGTCTGTACTCCCAGGGGGGCAGGACCCAGGGTGTGTCCCTCATCTGGAGAGGGCGGGATTTAGGCTCAGGTTTGGCGCCAGGAACCCCTTGCAGATTCCCCGAGCTGATGTGTGGTTTACAAGGGTGCAAAGCGAACCGGGCAACCCGGGGGCAGCAGGGGTTTGAACCTGGGTCTCTCCTGCTGCCAATACCGCAGCTTCCTCTTCCTCTTGGCCTTCTCAGGAAGCTGGCCGCTATTGCAGGTTTCTTCTGGGACTATCGCAGGGCCCTGGGGTGAACTAGGGTCTCTACCACAGCAGGGGCTCCCCTCAGGATGCTTCAGCACCTGGTCATTTGTGGGACTTCCCTAAGTTCTCAGCGGTCCCCATTTCTTTTGACATTTCTATGGAGGGTGGTGGAGACACTTGGTTTTTCCATCTTAAGCCCAAACCCTCAGTCTGGAAGCTGCATACTTCTCACCCCCAGCCTCGACTCCATGTTTAGATGCTGACATTCAGAACGGACAGGCCTGGGAGGACCTAGCCCTGATCTAAGCCTGCCTGTAGGCAGGAGGAAACTTCCAGGGGGCATGGATGCTGAGCCTGGAAGACCATGTAGACTAGCTGAGGGCCTAGTCCCTGGAGGAGTGCTGGGCTGGTTGTGGAAGCCTCTTCTCTCTAGCCTACCTGGAAGTAGGTCCTTCTGGTCTCTGGCCAGTTGCAGGCCTAGTGATGTGTGTGGTTCCTCTGGATAACTCCCAACCTCATGTGGACAGAACTTCTGGTTTAGTCTCCAGTAACTAGAATTGCTGCTACTGGTCGCTGTCACCACTTCATTCTAGGAGCAAGGCCTCGAAAACAAAACCAGGGGTGACTGAGTCTACTTACCACTGTGACCACATTAAATGCACCATGGATTGTCAGCAGGCTTGGAAGGGGGGCCGGCTAGGGCTTGGGGGTTCCAAACCCTCTTAAGAGTTGTCACACACCCCTCTTTCCTCCCTCAGCTCACAATGAGTCAGGTTTCTGAGTTGTCCCATCAGGTCACTTTCATTTCCCCTGGGTCAGGGTAGAGGGTGGTGTGGAAAGAGGAACTGAGCCTTGTCTTCTTGGGCCTGGGGGCAGGGCTGGGAACTTTCCTACCCTCCCCGTCCGCAGCTGGCATTGCTCTTCAGGGGCTCCTAAGAGCCAGCTGCCCAGTGCTCTACAGCCTGCAGAGGAACACTGGCAGCCTGGAGGCAGTCACAACCCAAAAGGGCACGCGCTGTGTGGGGAATTTCAGGGGAAACTGAGGCTCTGTACTCAGGTTCAAGCAAACAGGTTTAATCTTTTGTTCCTTACTGGATGAGCAATAGACTCCCTTCGAAGGAGCAACTGGCCCAATGGCTCCATCCTTTTTGTCTTTGACTTTGGTTCACAGAGTTCAAGGCCAAAGTCATGGACAGGGGGGAGAAGATAACTTCTCAGGGGTGGGGAGAGCCAGAAAGGGGATCCAGATTGTGATGAGTTTCGGGTTCTGTGTCTGAAGAGGAGTGGGCAGAAACAGAAGGCTCTCGGAGGTTTCTGCCTGTGTAACTCTAGTGAGGCAGAGGCCTGGGGAGGGGCTCACTCTCCAGGGTCCCTGTTAGCCATTGCCCTTGAACTTCCTGCCACCCTGTGCAGCACAGGCCTATAAAACACTAGGGGCTTCTCAAGCACTGAGTAAATGTCGGAGGAGATCTAGCAGAAGCAAGAGGCTAGGAACGTGAAGGCTGCAGACAAGATATGTTCTAAACTGGGTGGTCACTGTTCTTGTTGGAGGTGTTGTGAATGGATGATGGAATTTTTTTTTTTTTTTTTTTTTTTGGTTTTTCGAGGTAGGGTCTCGATCTAGCCCAGGCTGACCTGGAATTCACTATATAGTCTCAGGCTGGCCTCAAACTCAGGGCGATCCTCCCACCTCTGCCTCCCGAGTGCTGGGATTAAAGGCGTGTGCCACCACGCCACCACACCCGGTTGAATGATGGAATTTCTCTGAAGAAGTCCAGGTGGAGGGAAGAAGCTTCATCCCCAAGGGAAACTAAGGAAAAATAGTGTAGAGAGCGCTCTACTTGATCTTAGGCTAAGTACTCTGAGAACTGAGTGTAGAAACCCTGGATTCTAATTTTGTCTAGGCCAGGGCTTTTTTTTTTTTTTTTTTTTTTTTGAGGGGTTGAGGTAGGGACTTACTCTAGCCGGGGCAGACCTGGAATTCACTATGAGTGTCAGACTGGTCTTGAACTTATTGCCATCCTCCTACCTCTGCCTCCTAAGTGCTGGAACTAAAGACGTGTGCCACCACACCCGGCTTGTTTTTGAGGTAGGGTCTCACACTAGCTAGCCCAGGCTGACCTAGAACTCATATTGATCCTCCTACCACTGCCTCCTGAGTGCTGGGGTTAAAGTCCTGCCTCCTGAGTGCTGGGGTTAAAGTCGTGCACCACTATGCCTGGCTAAGGCCAAGTTTTTTAAAGCCTGAGATGGGATTCTTGTTTAGAAATTTGTGGGTGGGTGGGTGGGGGTTCAGGGCAAATAGGATAAGAAAAACCTGGAAAGCTAGGGTAGGAAGATGTCTCCCTCTGAATCCGATGAGCTCCACTTGCTTTCCCTACAGAGCCCTTGGCCATGAACCCAGCAGCCCCGGGGGCCCTGCCGCCGCCCCGCCGGGTGAGGCTGAAGCCCTGGCTAGTGGCCCAGGTGAACAGTTGCCAGTACCCAGGGCTTCAGTGGGTCAATGGAGAAAAGAAATTCTTCTCCATTCCCTGGCGCCATGCTACCCGGCACGGCCCCAGCCAAGATGGAGACAACACCATCTTCAAGGTGAGCCCTGGACGGGGTGCCCCCTCCCCAGAAGACACACACACTCACCTTGAGCCTGTTCCCACTCCCACTTTCCCTGAGGTCACCTAGACTACGGGGTCACAGGCATAGTCACAGAATCTGCTAACCTGCATTCCATTGCAAGGTGAGGATCCTTCCCACCCAACCCTGTGACTCAGGAGTAATGTAAACCAAGCCACCAATTCACCTCTAATTTTTGTTTTGTAGCCCAGGCTGTCCCTGTGTAGTCAAGGCTGGCCTCCAACTTATCATTTTCCTCCCTGCACCTCCCAAGAGCTGGGATTACAAGCATGTACTGTACCGCTATGTCCAGAACCAATTGTAATGCTTAGGCCATACTAACATAGTTTTACAATAGAAAATATAATTGCCAATATTTTTGGGATTTTGTATGGGTAAATGATATGTAAAACTGGAATCTAGACTTACGTTGTTTAAAACTATATATATATATATGGTTTTTCTGTTATTTGCAAGCAGAGAAACAGAGACAGAGAGAGCGAGAGGGAGAGAATGGGCATGCCAAGGCCTCTGGCCATTGCAGACAAACTCCAGATGCATGTGCCACTTTGTACATCTGGCTTTATGTGGGTACCAGGTAATCAAACTTGGATCATTAGGCTTTGTAGGCAAGCACCTTCCTTAACAGCTGAGCCATCTCTCCAGCCCCTGAATAACTTTTTTTTTTTTGATTTTTCGAGGTAGGGTCTCACTCTAGCCCAGGCTGACCTGGAATTCACTCTAGTCTCAGGGTGGCCTTGAACTCATGGTGCTGGGATTAAAGGCGTGCACCACCACACCACCTGCCCCTGAATAACTTTGTATATGCAAAATTTGTGTGGCTGTTTCTATATGCTATGTAATTCTACTAAAATCAAGTTGTTAGGTTTTAGGGCAGAAACATGTAATCCTGACATCAACAAATTGCCATCCAAAACAATAATACAGTAAATTTAAAACAAAGAAAATAGGCCTGGAGAGATGGCTCAGCAGTTAAGGCACTTGCCTCCAGTGCCTAAGGCCCCCGGTTCAATTCCCCAGGACCCACATAAGCCAGACCCACAAGGTGGTGGCCCTAGTGTTCTCTCTCTCTTTCTCTCTCTCTCTCTCTGCTTGAAAATGAATAAATAAAAAATTTTTAAAAAAAGAAAATAATAATACCAGCTCTGGGTGTGGCTCAGTGGTAGAGTGTGTGATTAACAAGAGTGAAGCAGTGTTCTATCCTATGAACAAAATGATAGCCAGGTCTGGTGACACACATCTGTAATAGTAAGATTGGTGAGGTAGAAGCAGAAGATCAGGTTCAAAGTCTTCCTCAAGTACTTAGCAAGTTCAAAGCCAACCTGGGCTACTTGGAGACTTTTTCTTTTAGCTGGGTGTGGTGGTGAACTCCTTTAATCCCAGCACTAGGAGGACAGAGGTAGGGAAGATCACTGTGAGTTCAAGGCCAGCCTGGAACTACAGAGTTTCAGGTTAGTCTGGTCAAGAGTGAGACCCTACCTCGAAAAAAACAAAACAAACAAAAACAAAACACCCAGGCATGGTGGTACACACCTTTAATCCCAGCACTCAGAAGACTGAGGCAGGAGGATTGCCATTGAGGCCAGACTGGGCTCCAGAGTACCAGGTCAGCCTGGGCTAAAGTGAAACCCTGCCCCCCAAAAATCCAAAAACAACTACAATAATGCAAGTTGTTGAACACACCCAAGCCTCCCTCAGTACAGTCACAGTTGACACACAGTAGGTTGACAATAACTCTTGAGTGTTCCCTGGGACCCTGTGAATTGGTGAGGAGGAGGTCAAATCAGAGGCATAGTGACAATGCCTGGCCAGCATCAGCTGGTTTATTCCAGTTTAAACTCAGCCTGGTTCAAAATCAAATGCCCTTATCTATCATGTTACCTTGTGCCTGTTCGCCCCTCCCCCCAGAACAGTGAGGCTCAGTGAGTAGCACATAGATTTCACTAAGCTCATTTGAACCCTGAGGACTGAGCAAGGCCATATCCGCCTGACTAAATGAGCTCTTCCGCTTGGCAAGGCTTGGGGTCAGCAGTGGCTCCTGTAGGACAAGAGACCTTCTAGAAGGGCCTCTGTGATGGGTGAGATTCTCTGTGGCCTGCTGTCCTTTCTTCCTGAACCAGGCCTGGGCTAAGGAGACGGGGAAGTACACAGAGGGCGTAGACGAGGCTGACCCCGCCAAGTGGAAGGCCAACCTGCGCTGTGCCCTTAACAAAAGCCGTGACTTCCGCCTCATCTACGATGGGCCCCGGGACATGCCGCCTCAACCCTACAAGATCTACGAGGTCTGCTCCAAC
>PVHP010047394.1:0-12921 GCA_004024765.1 Zapus hudsonius
AGAGAGAGAGAGAGAGAGAGAGAGAGAGAGAGAGAGAGAGAGAGAGAGAATGGAAGCATCTTGGCCTCCAGCCACTCTGCAAACAAACTCCAGATGCATGGGCCACTTTGTGCATCTGGCTTGTGTGGGTACTGGGGAATTGAACCTGGGTCCTTAGGCTCTGGAGGCAAGCACCTTAACTGCTGAGCCATCTCTCCAGCCTGTCTTTTAAAATATTTATTTATTTATAAGCAGAGAAAGAAGAGAGAGAGAGGGTGTATCAGGGCCTCTAGCCATTGCAAACAAACTCCAGTTGCATACACCACTGGCTTTATGTGGGTACTGGGGAATTGAACCCAGGTTGTTAGGCTTTGCAGTTAGGCACCTTAAGCATTGAGCCATCTCTCCAGACCCAAAAACAGACATTTCTTTGACTCATAACTCTGGCGGCTAGAGCTCCAAACAGCATGGTGCCTATGCCCTGACGTGTCATTGAGGAAGTAAGAGTGGCTCATTGTTGTCATAACAACCCATCTTCTAGCAGGAAATCGTCCACTCCAGGTCGATCTGACCCACACCACCGTGCACACTCCTAAGGGACTAATCCATCTGTGAAGATGAGGTCCCATGTAGGCTCCACCTCTTAAAGGTTCCACCACCTCAACATCTCCATCCTGGCACCATATGAACCTTTCACGATATACTATACATAATTCATAGCAAGAAGGTCAAGTGCTTGGTGGGAATAGAATCGAGAGGGGAGACCATGCAGAGGACCTGGGCCCAGCTTCTGAAGAACCTCAGCTATCATAGCTTGGGATTTCCCCTGAAAGAAAGGGGAAACAATCCAATCTGTGAGCAGAGTGGACATGACATTGTTTATGATTTTAGAAGACACAGCAGGAGATGTTTGCAAGCTGGGGTGTCTGGAGAGTGGTTCTGCTGTGCTGTTAGTACCTCTGCCCCTTGTATGTTTGTACATGTGTCTACATTTGGGTGCACATGTGGAGGCCAGAGGACATCAGGCATTGCTTCTCTCAGGTGCTGTCCAGTTTTGTTTTGGCTTGAGACATGGCCCTTCATTGGTCACCAAGTAAGCTAGACTGGACCCAGGTTGTTAGGCTTTGCAGTTCAGCATCTTAAGCGCTGAGCCATCTCTCCAGTCCCAAGGACAGACATTTCTTTGACTCATAACTATGGTGTCTGGAGCTCCAAACACCAGGCACATCTCCCCTATCTCTGCCTCCCTAGTGCTGAGAGTAAAAACTCACACCACCACACTCTGCTATTTTTAGATGGGTCCCGGGGATTAAACTCAGGTCCCTCTGCTTGCAAGGCAAGCGCTTTACTGGCTGAGCTATCTCCCCAACCTAGCATATCTCTTCTCTATGTGGTCTTTAAGATGTCTTTGACTGGGTCAGGTCACAGAGCAAGAATCCATCTAGCTCAGTCCCTAAGAAGCTAGAATACACTCTCTGTCCCATCAGAACACAATCCCTTCCCAACCACTTCTTAGCCAAGAAGAGCGACCAGAATGCTGACATCTTATTCATATAATACCTCGTTTAGTCTCCATGGCAACTTTCCTAGGAATGAACTATTAATATCCCCCACTGGGAAGACAAGAAAGTGAGGCTCAGGGAAGGGACGTGACTCCTTGGGTTTTACAGGTAAGTGGGATAGCCTGTGTCGCGTTCCCCAGTCATTGCAGGGTGACTCTGATAACAGGGTGACACATCCTTCCTGGAGCCCCATGGCTGTAGGGAACTTCAGGGAACACTTCCCCCCTGCTTAGCTTGAGTTTCACCTTCCCTCACCAAATAAGATGGTGACACCATGGTGCCTTTAGAATACGGGGTTACTGTTTTGATTTCACTCCCTCTCAGGTCTCCCCAGAACATATCAGTTGGAGGAACACTGTGCTACTCTTATGTTCTGTTGTCCCGTAACCCCAAAGGATTTCTGTCGGCTTACTCATTACACCAGTGATTCAGAAATCTGTGGCTCTCGTGATATTCTCATGCGGGCTATTGTGTACAGGCCCTGAGCCTGACTTCCTGTTAGTGCCTTGTTCTTGTTTTTACCTGCACAGGGATTAAGTTGACAAAGCTTTTAGATCTAGAAGTCCTTGGAAATGGTCAAACGGTTTTGATTTTTTTTTTGGATGTTTTCCTTTGAAGAAGCAACACAATAATAATATTGTTGTAGAAATATCCAGTAACAAACAGACAAAGCCTTCACAGGAAGAGGAGAGGGGAGTTTAATCTACACCCGGGCCTGAGAGTCCAAGCATAAATGAAACATTGGCCCTGAACCCCAGTTACAAAGAGATTTTATAGTAGGATACAGAGATGTGTACAAGACATTTAGGCATGTAAATTACAAGCACTTAGCAACTCACACATTTACAACGGGTTCCGGAGAAGTTCAGATAATCCTCCCCAGGTATTCTTCGGCCTCAACTTTTCCTAACTTCCTTATCACAGTTAAAGCAATTACTTCTTTTGTCTCACTGAACTTCAAAACTCTGGTAGTTTCTCACCTCATGCTATGTGACTGGCCATCTGTGGCCTGCAGAATGGAACAATGAATATAGGGGAGGGGGCAGTGAGCTCATGCTCATTTTGCTACAATAATAGTGTTAGGTCCAGATTCAGGCAACACCTTGGTTCCCTCCCCCAGTGGCCTTAGGAGAAGTTTCACAGAGACCTCTCCTCCAGAACAGGAGATAACACCCCCCACCTGCTGTGTCTCTATCTGGTGGGAGGCACTGCCCTTCTTGATGCTAAAGCAACTGGTTCCCTTTCCCCAAGCTCAACATCCACCTTAAAAAGCCAGATTTTGGTCTGAGTTTTGGGCTTCTCCCATCTTGGGAGCTGGCCTGGAGCTCGGGGTTCCCTCTCTTCCTATTAAAAACCTTTCCTTTCAGAGCGGTCTCCATGGTGGTCATTTCCATTCTAACAAATATAATATGAAATATAATAATATACATTATTATCATATATAATAATACAATGATACATACCATCTGTTATGATATATAATATAATACAATGAAAGCGGATGCAGTATGATGACAAGAAGATACGAGATGAAGTTAAAAGATCAGCTTCCTCCTTCCTTCTGATAAGTTCAGAGCTGGGTTGGTTAGTTACAATATAATCCACTACTATAAAAAGTCCCCCATTGGAAAGGACACTCACTGTCCAACAGCTTTTAGTATATTCGCAAAGTTGGGCAACTCTAGTCTCTATAAAATTCCAGAACAGTTTAATCGCCCCATAAAGCAATGCTGTGCCCATGAACAGTTCCTCCCTCTACCCTTTCCTGTAGGCTAACACCATCTGCGTTTGTTTGCGTCTCCTCACACCTCTCTCTCCCCTCATCCCACATCACCCCAGCTTCCCAGCTGTTACCAGCAGATCATCAGAGCTGAAGCTCCTCAGGCTAAACACAGGGCCAAGGTCAATGCTAGTTCACTGACTAAAGGTGGTCTGGAGACAGATGGCTCAGCAGGTAAGAGTGCTTACAGTACAAGCGTGTGGGCCTGAGTTTGATCCCCAGCACCCATGTAAAATGTTGGGCATGGCCATGCACAACTGTAACCCCAGTCCTGTGGGGGACAGAAACAAAATAATCTCTGGGGCTGTGAGAGTTTAGGAGTGAGACCCCATGCAATGTTGCCAAGCTCCTCCTCCTTAACCCCTCCCCAGTCAGAGCTTTGCCTTGCCTCTTACTAAATAAAAATGGGTATTGTTAATTCTTGTTTCTTTTTTTCCCTTTTTTTTATTGTCCATAATGAGTTACATTATTTAGTGGGCAAACGATGAGTTGTTATCCCCAGGTCCCCAATGTCCCTCTTCCCCATCCCCAATCAGCTGGATATCCTCCTCCTCCGTGGGCAGTCTGGATCAGTCCTTGGGGCAGGGGACCATGGATAGTCTAGTATTCATCCCGGTTCTCCTGGCCCAAGTGTGTTGTTACTGAGGGGTGCCATGCCTCTGGATATTCTCCCCCACCACAGCTCTCACAATCTTTCCACCCCCTCTTCCGCTCAGTTCCCTGAGTCGTGGTGGGTGAGTATTAAGGCTGCTTTAATGTTGTGAGCTTAGGGGTTTTTGTGTCAAAAATCGTTGGTTTCTGTCTCACTGGCTTACCCTGTGTTGATTGATGGCTGTGGCTGTGGGTCCCTTGTTTATCCCATCATTCTCTGTGGGGTTCCATATGGATCCTCCATGATATGACTGTGGTGGCTCGTCTCTTGCCAGGATCTATTAGCCTATGGCCGGTTGGTATGGTTAGATGGGCCACAGCTGTCTCGCTACATTTGCCTCTGGTGAGTGCCAGTCCTCGATGGCGGCTTCCAGTCGTGAGGATCCTGTGCCGGGAGGTGTCTGGAGCTCAGCGCATGGCCACAGCTTGTGTCCATGACCTGGATCCCCGCTGAAAACCCTGACCCTTGTTCCCCAAGGGACGCAGTATGACTGATAGTCAGCCATCTTGAATCGGAAGTCTAATTCTTATTTCTTAAACATATATGTACTTCTTCTGGTGTTTTTATTTTCTTAAACATGTATGTACTTTCTGATGCTTTTTTTCCCCAAATTCCACACCCCAGTACCCTAACAGCAGTTAGGGTTATTTCTTCAGAGGGGGGATTGTGACAGGGTCAGGTGTCTGCAGAAAAACTCCTCCACTTGAGTGGGAGGTGTCTAGCTAGAGCTACAACCTAGGGGCTAAAACTTATTGGTCAGATATGAACCAATCAGCTATCTCTCTGACTCACCTGGGGAAAACTTAAATTAACTTCCCTAGAAGAGAGCCCTCTCTTCCCCACATGGCAATGAGTAGAAGGAACTCTGATCCAGGCCTTAGGAAGGTAAGGCCTACCCCCACCCCAGCTATTAGCTCCAGACATTTCCCCTCATGAACCTCTCCTCATGATGGGAGCCCTCCATACCTTTTCTTCTTCTGCTTGGTTAGCTGAACAGTATAAATTCTGTTAAACTCTCTGACACATGTTTTCCCCACACTGGTGGCTGGAGAACTCTGTAACTCCCCATATTCTCTTAAATAATAAAGTCTCCCACTATACCTTACTATCTTATTGGCTATGATTTTAATTCTTTAACTTTATAGACAAGAATATTGGGTATTCCTTAAACTTTGGGGTGCCTTGGAATTTTTGCTGGTCGTTATCTAAATTCTAACCCTCAGCTCACCCCGTTACAGGGCTTGCTGGTCAGCCAGTGTGTCCCAGAAAATGGTAGTTTGGTGAGCATCTCTGCCTTAAGGAAATGGTGCAGGAGAACAAAAGAGGAAGGTTATCTAATGTTTTCCTCTGGCCTCCTCACATGTGTGCACATGGGCATGCACACACACACACACACATACATGTGCATACAGCACACACACAGACTATATCACGGATCCTACATGCACACTCACACACATGCCAACAAAGTAATAGATAAGGGTGGCTCTGTTGTCCCATACAAGGTTACCTCTGACTTTGGGGAAGCCTGTCCCTCCTGTCGGATCCCCATAGTAGTCTCAACAGTGAGCACTGAGGGGAAGATACAGCTCTATCTGAGCCTGGGAAAAGGTTTTCACACAGGATCTTACCCAAAATAACACCTCAAAAGCACCTGGGAGAATGTTTTACATATCTGAAGGATCCTATCTCTGATAACCCCTTTTGAAAAGAGCTCTGCAGCCAGCCCAATCCGCATTTATATGGTCACATATTGTCCCTTGATAGACAGACCCTTAAGGAGGCCCAGAAACATGACTTCAGATATGGCTGTCCACTCTCTGCTCCTTGCTGAATAAAGGTAACCTTGTCTGAGCTCAGTCTGGTCTACCTTCTGCCTCAATTTCCTTAGAAGCACCATCAGAAAGCTAAAAGTGTGACACTACCCTCACACCAATCATGGTCTCCATGACCAGTTCCACAAGAGACTGGGCTCTTCCGAACACCTAAAGTCAGAAGGAGGAATTAGGAACATGGAAACTGACTCATCTGGCGCTAAGGTGTCTGCCCTATGATTGCATCCATGCTTGGGAAGACATGCATTCCCTAACCCCAATTTTCAGAAAAAGAAGGGATTTTATGCTGAACCCCAAGAAGTACAATGTTTAAGGGACACCCGACTGTGGACACTTAGCCCTTTTTTGTTTTGTTTTGATTTTGTGAGGTAGGGTCTCACTCTAGCCCAGGCTGACCTGGAATTCACTGTGTAGTCTCAGGCTGGCCTTGAACTCACCGCAATCCTCCTACCTCTGCCTCCCAAGTGCTGGGATTAAAGGCGTGCACCACCACACCTGGCTCCAGATGGCACCCTTCCACTCACTGTGTGTCTCTTCTCAGCCCTGGGACTCCACTAGAAATATGATGATTTGGAGCTAAAAGCTGTTTTAGCCTCATTATTTTTTATGACATCTCCAGACACAGAGCAGGTGTTATGTGAACAAGTGAAGACAAGAAACAGAACAGAAACGTGGCATGAAGTCATCACTCGGCATGAGCCAGGCATACCTGTGATCCCACACTCCAGAGATAGAAGGTCACACATCCAAGGCCAGTCTGGGTTCCATGGTGAGGCCCAAACGAGAGGAAAAAGAGAGAGAGAAATCAACACAGAAGTGTTTGTCACTAACGTGAGCAGCTCTGAAGGTCAATGCTCATGTTTGTATAATTTATAAATTATAGTTTTGTCACTTTTTGAAGTGCATTCATGGGCACTTAACACAACAGGGTCATTGTTGAGTGAGCCCCAGGCCACAGGCAGAGTTTCAGCTGCCACTACTTCCTGGCCACGCTTCTGTTCTCAGGCTTCTACTTTCAGCCCGGTCCAAATGTCCCCTGCAGAGCCCTCACTGGGAGACCATCCTGACTGACACTCGGGGCAGGAGAGCTAATCACTATTTCTTCACTCATTCCTGAGACCTCACTAGAAACACGATGATGTGGGGAGGCATCTGACTGCACCCCCTCTCTGAACTGCACATAGATGATTTTCAGTAGAGGGTGAAAACCTGGAGAGCCACGCTCTGCTGAGTGGGCAGACAGGATTACACACCATAGAACAATGCTTTGGTCAACTAGGGACCACATATACATTGGTGATCCTCTAAGATTCCATCACTTGGTTGCCACTCCAGCGGTCAGTTTGTGTAAATACAGGTTATGATGTTCACACAATGAAGAAATCACCCAGTGACACGTTTCTCAGAATGTGTCACCATTGTTAAGCAACACACAGCTGTTTTTAGATCAAGAGATGAACTCCAAGATCAGAGAGGAGAAGCTTTGAGTAGTGGCACACTATCTTACTTCTCTTCCCCTGGGAAGTGCCTTAAATAAATGTCCCATTGTTTGTAAAGAGGCCTCTAAACTATTATCCTGACCAGGGCCGTGTGCATAAGACTACTCACCAACCCCATACTGTACCTGTCATGCACCTGTCCACTCTCCACCAACCCCATACTACACCTGTCAATGCACCTGTCCACTCTCCACCAACCCCATATTGCACCTGTCAGTGCACCTGTCCACTCTTCACCAACCCCATACTACACATGTCAGTGCACCTGTCCACTCTCTACCAACCCCATACTGCACCTGTCAGTGCACCTGTCCATTCTCCACCAACCCCATACTACACCTGTCAATGCACCTGTCCACTCTCCACCAATCCCATACTGCACCTGTCAGTGCACCTGTCCACTCTCCACCAACCCCATACTACACATGTCAGT
This sequence comes from Zapus hudsonius, assembly GCA_004024765.1. Classification (NCBI taxonomy): domain Eukaryota; kingdom Metazoa; phylum Chordata; class Mammalia; order Rodentia; family Dipodidae; genus Zapus; species Zapus hudsonius. The sequence continues at coordinate 7,741 of PVHP010047394.1, forward strand.
GCACCTGTCCACTCTCCACCAACCCCATACTGCACCTGTCAGTGCACCTGTCCATTCTCCACCAACCCATACTCTACCAAACATCAATGCACCATTTCTACTTATCAACCTCAGTGGCTACCTTGCCCCGCCTCCGTGCTGGTATCCACAGCCACCAGGCACTCAGAGTTAGCACTGGGTACAATGGCGTTTGGTTCAGCCGCGTTTCCTCAAAATAAAGGGAGTTCTCTAGGCTCAGGTCTAAATTTCATTTCAAAGGCTTCTTAATGGAACATTAGGGCGGTTTACACTGAGTCCTTTACCCCACAGAACCCTGTCTCTTAGCATCTGCAGTCACCAGGGCAATTCAAAGTCAAAAAGAGGAAGTGAAGGCCAATGGAAATTGGGTCAGCATCCCTTAATGGTATTGATTCAGCGGAGAATTAGGTCAGCTACGTTTTGTCATGGCCTACATTGTGGGAGAGTCTTTCTCTCAGACCTGGAGCCCAGTGCAAGGGTGCTTTGCTTGGCCTGTTTCCTTCATCCCTGCCAAAGAAAGTGAAAACACACCTTTATAGTTGCGTCTACCCATTTTATGCACAACGGGTTGGATGACCTACTTGGCCCTGGGTTTCATTGGCTACCAATTGCCTGTGGGCATCTGGGTAGTTGGTCCATGACCACAGAGGGTTTTCAGGACAGAGGCCCTTTATCTTCCGTTTTACTCGAGTGTATTTAACACCAGAAGAATGAGGGTAAGCAAATTTGACTTTAAGGCTTATGACGTCAAAAAGGGTCAGGCATAGGTGTGGTCTTACAGGTGTTTTCACACAGGCTTGGGCCATATGGAGTCAGTTCACCTAGTGTCACCCTGAGTCTCTTGACATCAGTTCCTCAAATATATGAGGAAAGTCCCAGAGACCAGGAAGTATATGTGCCCTCAGGCAAATATGCAAAATCACCTGATCCTGATTACTGTGAGGTATTCAATGTCTTTTTTTAAAAAATATTTTGCTTATTTATTTGCAAGCAGAGAGAGAGAGAGAGAGAGAGAGAGAGAGAGAGAGAGAGAGAGAGAAAGTAAAACTATGGGTATGCCAGGGACTCTAGTCACTACAAATGAACTCTAGATGCATTTGTGCATCTGATTCTATATGGGTCCTGGGGAAATCGAACCCAGGTTGTTAGGCTTTGCAGGCAAGCGCCTTAACCGCTGAGCAATCTCTCCAGCTCTATTTAATGTCTTATAGCAGGTATGGTACTGATGGGAAACAGCGAGAGAAAACAAAGCAGTCTGTTGCCATGGTGTTTGACTCAGATGCCCCTCCACCCCCATAAACTTGTCTTCTGAACGCTTGGTCCCCAGCTGATGGCAATGATGGAATTGGAACCTTGTTGGAGGTGTGTTGTTGGGGGCAGGCTTATGGGGGTGATAGCCAGCTTCCCCTTGCCAGTGTTTGGCACCCTCTGCTGCTGCTGTTGTCCACCTGATGTTGGCCTGGGGGTGATGTCCAGCCTCTGCTCATGCTGTGGTTTCCCTGCCGTCATGGAGCATGTGAGGGACCATGTTGTAGTATTCACACCTGAGGCTCAAGGAAGCTAAATGGGCCTCAAGCTCATATGGCTTTAATGGTGACATCAGGATCCATACCTACCCTGCGAGGCTTTCTCCAGAAAGACTTGATCACTGGGTTTGGGTAGCCAGGGTGCTTTTCCTTCTTTCTTCACTTAAAAAAAAAAAAACTAATTTAATGTCTGTAAGAGGGGGAAAAAATCATATTCTGGAGACAGGAAACTGCTTGGATTTTGTTCTGATAGGCAATGATTTGTAACCACAGGTAAGAGAAACCAGTACAAATATTGACTTTTCCTGAACCACTGATAACACAGGCAAATTGCATGAAATGCACACATCCCTGAGAAAATTTAGACACGGTCATCTTTCAGCAGGACTAGGGAGCCAATGAAGTGGGGATATTTTAGGGAAGATGAAGCAGGAAGTTAAGAAAGATCTATCCCTCATAGCCCGCTCTCTCCTGAGCTAATGGGTTGGTCTTTTAAATATTGGTCAGTGACTGTGTCCATCACCCACCAGGCTCAGCCCCTCTCTGGTTCACACTCTCTGTCACTCAGCAAATGGTCTTTTCTCTCACTGGTCCAAGTCTGTTAGGCCAAATAGACTTGTCCATGCATTGCACACCTGCCGGTCCCTAAGAGGAAGCCTGCCTGTCGAAACACTTTTCTAGGTTCTGGTAAGAAAAAGCACTTGGACTCACAGAAATCACAGTAAGCTACCAGAGTGGGCTGGGTGCAAACAGTTCCTCAAATTCAGTTGACCAGTGGGTGGAACATGAGACCCAGCCATGGACCTGACACTCTCAGCAGTTAGGCTCATGCCTTTAATCCCAGCACTCTGGAGGCAGAGGTAGGAGGATCACCATGAGTTTGAGGCCACTCTGAGACTCCATAGTGAATTCCAAGTCAGCCTGTGCTAGAGCGAGACCTTACCTCAAAAAACCACACATACACACAAAAAGATTGTGAGGAGAAATGTCTCCTCCACCTTAAATCTTTTTGGTGTTGTTGTTTTTGGCGACTCCGCCGAGACTCGAACCTGGTCCACCTTAAATCTTTAAAGATACTTTCTGTTAGGAATGGTGGCTCATGCCTTTAATCACAGTAACAGGTTGAAGTAGGTGGGTGGTTGTGAGTTCAAAACCACCTTGGGCTACTGTATAAGTTCTAGGTCAGCCTGGGAAAGATTAAAACACTGCTTCAAAAAATAAATAATTTGGGCTGGAGAGATGGCTCAGTGGTTAGGCACTTGCCTCCAGTGCCTAAGGCCCCGGGTTCAATTTCCCAGTACCCACATATGCCAGACCCACATGGTGGTGGCCCTGGTATTCTCTCTCTGGATCTCTATCTCTGTGCTTGAAAATGAACAAATAAAATATTTTTTCAAAATAAAGATAATTTACACTGAGGACCAGAAAGTTATCTCAAATCTTTCTCCTCTTCAGAAACAAAACCAATGGAGAAACCCCTAAACTCCCTGTTTTCCTGACCCTTCCTCTAGCTACCACTCATTCTGCCCTCTCTCCTCCCATGCAAGGTGGTCAGCTTCCTCCAGCTTCCGAAGTTATAACAAGAGATCTGGCCTTCATGTAGGTTGGGTTAGTTCTGGTAGCAGCACAACATCCAAAGTTTAAAAAACAAACCAGGGGGATAAAGAGATTGCTCAGTGGTTAAGGTGCTTTGTCTACAAAGCCTAACGGCCAGGGTTCAATTCCCCAGTACCCACATAAAGCCAGCTGCACAGTGTGGCACGTGCATCTTAGAGTGAGTTTGTAGTGCCTAGAAGCCCTGATGTGCCCATTCTCTCCCTCTCTCCCTCCTTGCAAGTAAATAAAATATTAAAAAAAAAAACAAGAATAGCAAAAGCCAACCAGGAATGATGGCAGACTAGAGGCCAGCAGGGCTCTAGAATAAGATCCTGTCTTAAACAAAACACCGAGTTTGTCTTCCTGCCCTCTTCTGTTTCTGCCATTTTCTGTTACTCCTTGGCCCAAAGAGCTGGTGGTGAGCGTGAGACACCAGGGTGCTTTGCACAATGACACTGACCAGCTGACAGACAGAGGGGCCAGAAGTCAGGAGCGGCTTCTGCCTTGCATCTGGAGTTCTCAGCATTGGCAAGGCTCCAGGGGCACTTAACCCAGGTCCACAGCAGAACATTGCGAGGTCAGGCTCTGCCTTTGTGGAGAGCTTATCTGGGTGTAACTCATTATTACCAGAAGTGCCAGGCAAGCTCCCGTCTCTGGTCCATCCCAACCCCTTTCAATCATCCACTCACATCATAAGAAAACGTTTACACTTTTAAGCCTAAGAGCCTACTAACTTATTCGAGTGAGTCTATAAAAGGAAGTCTAATTATATGAGGTATTAAACAATAAATCCCTGCATCAAAAGGGAAGGTCCAAATTTTCTTGTGATGATACCATCACATATGAAGCAAACCAGAAATTAAGCCTCTTTGGAAAACGAGAGCTGGTTATCTTAATAAGATGTAGCAAATACTGTCCCTCCCTCCTTCCCTTCCCTGAGAGATACATACCTCATCTTCAACTATGCAGGGCTCTGTTTCCATTTCTTCAAGGTCCTTTGATAGTTTTCTTTTTGGCGCGTGTGTGTGTGTGTGTGTGTGTGTGTGTGTGTGTGTGTGTGTGTGTGTAGTGTATGTGGTGTGGGGGGGTTGCACCTGTATGTATGGGTGCAGTGCCCCCATGCACATGCCTGAAGAACCACAGAAGAAAGTCAGGAGTCCCTCTCCGTCACTTCTCTGCTTTTGCTTTGAGATAGAATCCCTCTCCTTGTCATATTCGGTAATTCCCAGTAATACTCTGGTCTCTGCTCCCCACGGGGCTGGGATTACAGACAGTCATGGCTATGCTCGGCTGTCTGCATGGGTGCTAAGGTATTGAACTTGGATCATGCTTGTGTGGGAAGCATTCTTATCTGCTGTGTGCTCTCTAGCCCCTGATGCTTAATTTTAGCCCAATAATATTATACTGTTCCAACTCCTAGAGTTGCCCATGGCATTTTAATATTTGGTAGTGTAAATATGCCTATTTATTGTTATTTGGGGCAAAAATATTTTATCTTCCGTGAGAACTTTAGCATTGGGTAGTTTTTGTATTAGATATCAATTTTTTAATTTTCAAATTGTTTTATCTATTTATTTGCAAGAAGAGAAAGATAAAAGAGAGAGGAAAAGAGAACGGGCACACCCAGGCCTCCAGACATTGAAAATGAACTCCAAATGCATGAGCTACTTTGTGCATCTAGCTCTATGTGAGTACTGGGAAATCAAACTGAGGTTATTAGGCTTTGCAGGTAAGCACCTTAAATGCTGAGCCATCTCTCCAGCCCTTGATGTCATTTTTAAACCAGCAGACCAAATCGGTGGCGATGAACTGGACTTGATGATTGTCACACCAACTCTGACCGAGTCTGTGTGAGAAATTGCATAGACTGAGGCAGTTGCTTCAAGGAAGTCTGCCCGTTGGAACAGGCTGTGCACTCCAAGTCTTTTGTGTTCTCGGCTGCTCTCTTATCGCTCTGATATCTACTCATGGCTCTAACTCATTGTTTCTTTCTAGTTCATTGAGTCCACCTTCACGAAAACAGGGAATAGACTATGATGAT